>JAYKOZ010000024.1:782500-842500 GCA_036172795.1 Pelodytes ibericus
GCATCATCTCATCATGCTATCATCATCATGATGTCATCATGATATCATCATCTCATCACCTGATAATATCATCATCATCATCATCATCATCATCTCATCATGATATAATCATCATGATATCATCATCATCATATCATCATGATATCATCATCATCTCATCATGATATCATCATCATGATATCATCATCATCATCATCTTATCATGATATCATCATCAAGATATCATCATCTCATGGTGATATCATCATCATCATCATCATCATCATCATCATCATCTCATCATGATATCATCATCATCATCATCATCATCATCATCTCATCATGATATCATCATCATCATCTCATCATGATATCGTCATCGTTATATCATCATCATCAGCATCTCATCATGATATAATCATCATGATATCATCATCATCATCTCATCATGATAAAATCATCATGATATAATCATCTCATCATGATATCATCATCTCATCATGATATCATCATCTCATCATGATATCATCATCATGATATCATCATCTCATCATGATATCATCATCATGATATCATCATCATCATCTTCATCATCATCTCATCATGATATCATCATCATGATATCATCATCATCATCTCATCATGATATCATCATCATCATCACCATCTCATCATGCTATCATTATCATCATCTCATCATGATATCATCATCATTTCATCATGATATCATCATCATCATCTCATCATGATATCATCATCATCATCATCATCATCTCATCATGATATCATCATCATGATATCATCATCATCATCATCATCATGATATCATCATCATGATATCATCATCATCATCATCATCATCATCATCTCATCATGATATCATCATCATCATCATCATCATCATCTCATCATGATATCATCATCATCATCTCATCATGATATCATCATCATCATCTAATCATGATATCGTCATCGTTATATCATCATCATCAGCATCTCATCATGATATAATCATCATGATATCATCATCATCATCTCATCATGATAAAATCATCATGATATAATCATCTCATCATGATATCATCATCTCATCATGATATCATCATCTCATCATGATATCATCATCATGATATCATCATCTCATCATGATATCATCATCATGATATCATCATCATCATCTTCATCATCATCTCATCATGATATCATCATCATGATATCATCATCATCATGTCATCATGATATCATCATCATCATCACCATCTCATCATGCTATCATTATCATCATCTCATCATGATATCATCATCATTTCATCATGATATCATCATCATCATCTCATCATGATATCATCATCATCATCATCATCTCATCATGATATCATCATCATGATATCATCATCATCATCATCATCATGATATCATCATCATGATATCATCATCATCATCATCATCATCTCATCATTATATCATCATCATGGTATCATCATCATCATCATCATCATCATCATCATCATCTCATCATGATATCATCATCATGATATCATCATCATGATATCATCATCATCATCATCATCTCATCATGATATCATCATCATGATATCATCATCATCATCATCATCATCATCATCATCATGATATCATCATCATGATATCATCATCATCATCATCATCATCTCATCATGATATCATCATCATCATCATCATCATCTCATCATGATATCATCATCATCATCATCATCATCATCATCATCATCATCATCATGATATCATCATCATGATATCATCATCATCTTCATCTCATCATGATATCATCATCATCATCATCTCATCATGATATCATCATCATGATATCATCATCATCTCATCATGATATCATCATCATCATCATCATGATATCATCATAATGATATCATCATCATCATCATCATCATCATCATCTCATCATGATATCATCATCATGATATCATCATCATCATCATCATGATATCATCATCATGATATCATCATCATGATATCATCATCATGATATCATCATCATCATCATCATCTCATCATTATATCATCATCATGGTATCATCATCATCATCATCATCATCATCTCATCACGATATCATCATCATGATATCATCATCATGATATCATCATCATCATCATCATCATCTCATCATGATATCATCATCATGATATCATCATCATAATCATCATGATATCATCATCATGATAACATCATCATCATCATCATGATATCATCATCATGATATCATCATCATGATATCATCATCATGATATCATCATCATCATCATCATCATCATCATCATCTCATCATTATATCATCATCATGGTATCATCATCATCATCATCATCATCTCATCATGATATCATCATCATCATCATCTCATCATGATATCATCATCATGATATCATCATCATCATCATCATCTCATCATGATATCATCATCATCATCATCATCATCATCTCATCATTATATCATCATCATGGTATCATCATCATCATCATCATCATCATCATCATCTCATCATGATATCATCATCATTATATCATCATCATCTCATCATGATATCATCATCATTATATTATCATCATCTCATCATGATATCATCATCATGATATCATCATCATCATCTCATCATGATATCATCATCATGATATCATCATCATGATATCATCAGCATGATATCATCATCATCATCTCATCATGATATCATCATCATCATTTCATCATGATATCATCATCATGATATCATCATCATTTTCATCTCATCATGATATCATCATCATTTCATCATGATATCATCATCATTTTCATCTCATCATGATATCATCATCAACATCATCATCATCATCATCATCATCATCATCATCATGATATCATCATCATCTCATCATTATATCATCATCATCATCATCTCATCATGATATCATCATCATCATCTCATCATGATATCATCATCATCATCATCATCATCATCATCTCATCATGATATCATCATCATCATCATCATCTCATCATGATATCATCATCATCATCATCATCTCATCATGATATCATCATCATCATTTCATCATGATATCATCATCATCATCATCATCATCTCATCATGATATCATCATCATCATCATCTCATCATGATATCATCATCATCATCTCATCATGATATCATCATCATCATCATCATCATCATCATCATCATCTCATCATGATATCATCATCATCATCTCATCATAATATCATCATCATCAACATCTCATCATGATATCATCATCATCATCATCTCATCATGATATCATCATAATGATATCATAATCATCATCTTATCATGATATCATCATCATCATCATCATCATCATCATCATCTCATCATGATATCATCATCATCATCATCATCATCATCATCATCTTATCATGATATCATCATCATCATCTCATCATGATATCATCATCATCATCTCATCATGATATCATCATAATGATATCATAATCATCATCTTATCATGATATCATCATCATCATCATCATCATCATCATCTTATCATGATATCATCATCATCATCATCATCATCATCATCTCATCATGATATCATCATCATCATCTCATCATGATATCATCATCATCATCATCATCATCGTCATCTCATCATGATGTCATCATCATCATCATCATCTCATCATGATATGATCATCATTATCATCTCATCATGATATCATCATAATGATATCATAATCATCATCTTATCATGATATCATCATCATGATATCATCATCATCATCTCATCATGATATCATCATCATCATTATCTCATCATGATATCATCATCATCATTATCACATCATGACATCATCATCATCTCATCATGATATCATTATCATCATCATCTCATCATGATATCATCATCATCATCATATCATTATCATCATCTCATCATGATATCATCATCATCATCATCATGATATCATCATCATGATATCATCATCATGATATCATCATCATCATGATATCATCATCATGATATCATCATCATCACGATATCATTATCATCATCATCATCATCATCTCATTATGATATCATCATCATGATATCATCATCATCATCATCAACATGATATCATCATCATCATCATCATGATACCATCATCATGATATCATCATCATCATCATCATCATCATCTCATCATGATATTATCATCATCATCATCATCATCATCATCATCATTTCATCATGATATCATCATCATGATATCATCATCATCATCTCATCATAATCATCATCATCTCATCATTATATCATTATCATCATCATCATCATCATCATCATCTCATCATGATATCATCATCATGATATCATCATCATCATCTCATCATGATATCATTATCATCATCTCATCATGATATCATCGTCATGATATCATCATCATCATCATCATCTCATCATGATATCATCATCGTGATATCATCATCATCATCATCATCTCATCATGATATCATCGTCATGATATCATCATCATCATCATCTCATCATGATATCATCATCATCATCATCATCTCATCATGATATCATCATCACCATCATCATCTCATCACGATATCATCATCATCATCATCTCCTCATGATATCATCATCATAATCATCATCTCATCATGATATCATCATCATGATATCATCATCATCATCTCATCATGATATCATCATAATCAGCATCATCTCATCATGATATCATCATCATGATGTCATCATGATATCATCATCTCATCATGATATCATCATCCTGATAATATCATCATCATCATCATCATCATCTCATCATGATATCATCATCATCATCATCATCATCTCATCATGATATAATCATCATGATATCATCATCATCATCATATCATCATGATATCATCATCATCTCATCATGATATCATCATCATGATATCATCATCATCATCATCTTATCATGATATCATCATCAAGATATCATCATCTCATGGTGATATCATCATCATCATCATCATCATCATCATCATCATCATCATCTCATCATGATATCATCATCATCATCATCATCATCTCATCATGATATCATCATCATCATCTCATCATGATATCATCATCATCATCTCATCATGATATCGTCATCGTTATATCATCATCATCAGCATCTCATCATGATATAATCATCATGATATCATCATCATCATCTCATCATGATAAAATCATCATGATATAATCATCTCATCATGATATCATCATCTCATCATGATATCATCATCTCATCATGATATCATCATCATGATATCATCATCATGATATCATCATCTCATCATGATATCATCATCATGATATCATAATCATCATCTTCATCATCATCTCATCATGATATCATCATCATGATATCATCATCATCATCATCATCTCATCATGATGTCATCATCATCATCATCATGTCATCATGATATCATCATCATCATCACCATCTCATCATGCTATCATTATCATCATCTCATCATGATATCATCATCATTTCATCATGATATCATCATCATCATCTCATCATGATATCATCATCATCATCATCATCTCATCATGATATCATCATCATGATATCATCATCATCATCATCATCATGATATCATTATCATGATATCATCATCATCATCATCATCATCATCATCATCATCATCATCTCATCATTATATCATCATCATGGTATCATCATCATCATCATCATCTCATCATGATATCATCATCATGATATCATCATCATGATATCATCATCATGATATCATCATCATCATCATCATCTCATCATGATATCATCATCATGATATCATCATCATCATCATCATCATCATCATCATCATGATATCATCATCATGATATCATCATCATCATCATCATCTCATCATGATATCATCATCATCATCATCATCATCTCATCATGATATCATCATCATCATCATCATCATCATCATCATCATCATCATCATCATCATCATCATGATATCATCATCATGATATCATCATCATCTTCATCTCATCATGATATCATCATCATCATCATCTCATCATGATATCATCATCATGATATTATCATCATCTCATCATGATATCATCATCATCATCATCATGATATCATCATCATGATATCATCATCATCATCATCATCATCATCATCTCATCATGATATCATCATCATGATATCATCATCATCATCATCATGATATCATCATCATGATATCATCATCATGATATCATCATCATCATCATCATCATCATCATCATCATCATCATCTCATCATTATATCATCATCATGGTATCATCATCATCATCATCATCATCATCTCATCATGATATCATCATCATGATATCATCATCATGATATCATCATCATCATCATCATCTCATCATGATGTCATCATCATGATATCATCATCATCATCATGATATCATCATCATGATAACATCATCATCATCATCATGATATCATCATCATGATATCATCATCATGATATCATCATCATGATATCATCATCATGATATCATCATCATGATATCATCATCATCATCATCATCATCTCATCATTATATCATCATCATGGTATCATCATCATCATCATCATCATCTCATCATGATATCATCATCATCATCATCTCATCATGATATCATCATCATGATATCATCATCATCATCATCATCATCATCATCTCATCATGATATCATCATCATCATCATCATCATCATCTCATCATTATATCATCATCATGGTATCATCATCATCATCATCATCATCATCATCATCATCATCATCTCATCATGATATCATCATCATTATATCATCATGATCTCATCATGATATCATCATCATTATATTATCATCATCTCATCATGATATCATCATCATGATATCATCATCATCATCTCATCATGATATCATCATCATGATATCATCAGCATGATATCATCATCATCATCTCATCATGATATCATCATCATCATTTCATCATGATATCATCATCATGATATCATCATCATTTTCATCTCATTATGATATCATCATCATTTCATCATGATATCATCATCATTTTCATCTCATCATGATATCATCATCAACATCATCATCATCATCATCATCATCATCATCATCTCATCATTATATCATCATCATCATCATCATCATCATCATCATCATCATCTCATCATGATATCATCATCATGATATCATCATCATCATCATCATCTCATCATGATATCATCATCATCATCATCATCTCATCATTATATCATCATCATCATCATCATCATCATCATCATCATCTCATCATGATAACATCATCATGATATCATCATCATGATATCATCATCATGATATCATCATCATCATCTCATCATGATATCATCATCATGATATCATCATCATGATATCATCATCATGATATCATCATCATCATCTCATCATGATATCATCATCATCATCATCTCATCATGATATCATCATCATGATATCCTCATCATCATCACCTCATCATGATATCATCATCCTGATAATATCATCATCATCATCATCATCATCATCATCTCATCATGATATCATCATCATCATCTCATCATGATATCATCATCATCAACATCTCATCATGATATCATCATCATCATCTCATCATGATATCATCATAATGATATCATAATCATCATCTTATCATGATATCATCATCATCATCATCATCATCATCATCTCATCATGATATCATCATCATCATCATCATCATCATCATCATCATCTTATCATGATATCATCATCATCATCTCATCATGATATCATCATCATCATCTCATCATGATATCATCATAATGATATCATAATCATCATCTTATCATGATATCATCATCATCATCATCATCATCATCATCATCATCATCATCTTATCATGATATCATCATCATCATCATCATCATCATCATCATCATCATCATCATCATCATCATCTCATCATGATATCATCATCATCATCTCATCATGATATCATCATCATCATCATCATCATCATCGTCATCTCATCATGATGTCATCATCATCATCATCATCTCATCATGATATGATCATCATCATCATCTCATCATGATATCATCATAATGATATCATAATCATCATCTTATCATGATATCATCATCATGATATCATCATCATCATCTCATCATGATATCATCATCATCATTATCTCATCATGATATCATCATCATCATCATCATTATCACATCATGACATCATCATCATCTCATCATGATATCATTATCATCATCATCTCATCATGATATCATCATCATCATGATATCATCATCATCATGATATCATTATCATCATCATCTCATCATGATATCATCATCATCATCATCATGATATCATCATCATGATATCATCATCATCATGATATCATCATCATGATATCATCATCATCATGATATCATTATCATCATCATCATCATCATCTCATCATGATATCATCATCATGATATCATCATCATCATCATCAACATGATATCATCATCATCATCATCATGATACCATCATCATGATATCATCATCATCATCATCATCATCTCATCATGATATTATCATCATCATCATCATCATCATCATCATCATCATCATCATTTCATCATGATATCATCATCATGATATCATCATCATCATCTCATCATAATCATCATCATCTCATCATTATATCATCATCATCATCATCATCATCATCATCTCATCATGATATCATCATCATGATATCATCATCATCATCTCATCATGATATCATTATCATCATCTCATCATGATATCATCGTCATGATATCATCATCATCATCATCATCTCATCATGATATCATCATCGTGATATCATCATCATCATCATCTCATCATGATATCATCGTCATGATATCATCATCATCATCATCTCATCATGATATCATCATCATCATCATCATCTCATCATGATATCATCATCACCATCATCATCTCATCATGATATCATCATCATCATCATCTCCTCATGATATCATCATCATAATCATCATCTCATCATGATATCATCATCATGATATCATCATCATCATCTCATCATGATATCATCATAATCAGCATCATCTCATCATGATATCATCATCATGATGTCATCATGATATCATCATCTCATCACCTGATAATATCATCATCATCATCATCATCATCATCTCATCATGATATAATCATCATGATATCATCATCATCATATCATCATGATATCATCATCATCTCATCATGATATCATCATCATGATATCATCATCATCATCATCATCTTATCATGATATCATCATCAAGATATCATCATCTCATGGTGATATCATCATCATCATCATCATCATCATCATCATCTCATCATGATATCATCATCATCATCATCATCATCATCTCATCATGATATCATCATCATCATCTCATCATGATATCGTCATCGTTATATCATCATCATCAGCATCTCATCATGATATAATCATCATGATATCATCATCATCATCTCATCATGATAAAATCATCATGATATAATCATCTCATCATGATATCATCATCTCATCATGATATCATCATCTCATCATGATATCATCATCATGATATCATCATCTCATCATGATATCATCATCATCATCTTCATCATCATCTCATCATGATATCATCATCATGATATCATCATCATCATCTCATCATGATATCATCATCATCATCACCATCTCATCATGCTATCATTATCATCATCTCATCATGATATCATCATCATTTCATCATGATATCATCATCATCATCTCATCATGATATCATCATCATCATCATCATCATCTCATCATGATATCATCATCATGATATCATCATCATCATCATCATCATGATATCATCATCATGATATCATCATCATCATCATCATCATCATCATCTCATCATGATATCATCATCATCATCATCATCATCATCTCATCATGATATCATCATCATCATCTCATCATGATATCATCATCATCATCTCATCATGATATCGTCATCGTTATATCATCATCATCAGCATCTCATCATGATATAATCATCATGATATCATCATCATCATCTCATCATGATAAAATCATCATGATATAATCATCTCATCATGATATCATCATCTCATCATGATATCATCATCTCATCATGATATCATCATCATGATATCATCATCTCATCATGATATCATCATCATGATATCATCATCATCATCTTCATCATCATCTCATCATGATATCATCATCATGATATCATCATCATCATGTCATCATGATATCATCATCATCATCACCATCTCATCATGCTATCATTATCATCATCTCATCATGATATCATCATCATTTCATCATGATATCATCATCATCATCTCATCATGATATCATCATCATCATCATCATCTCATCATGATATCATCATCATGATATCATCATCATCATCATCATCATGATATCATCATCATGATATCATCATCATCATCATCATCATCATCATCTCATCATTATATCATCATCATGGTATCATCATCATCATCATCATCATCATCATCATCATCTCATCATGATATCATCATCATGATATCATCATCATGATATCATCATCATCATCATCATCATCTCATCATGATATCATCATCATGATATCATCATCATCATCATCATCATCATCATCATCATCATGATATCATCATCATGATATCATCATCATCATCATCATCTCATCATGATATCATCATCATCATCATCATCATCTCATCATGATATCATCATCATCATCATCATCATCATCATCATCATCATCATCATGATATCATCATCATGATATCATCATCATCTTCATCTCATCATGATATCATCATCATCATCATCTCATCATGATATCATCATCATGATATCATCATCATCTCATCATGATATAATCATCATCATCATGATATCATCATAATGATATCATCATCATCATCATCATCATCATCTCATCATGATATCATCATCATGATATCATCATCATCATCATCATGATATAATCATCATGATATCATCATCATGATATCATCATCATCATCATCATCATCATCATCATCTCATCATTATATCATCATCATGGTATCATCATCATCATCATCATCATCATCATCATCTCATCACGATATCATCATCATGATATCATCATCATGATATCATCATCATCATCATCATCATCTCATCATGATATCATCATCATGATATCATCATCATAATCATCATGATATCATCATCATGATAACATCATCATCATCATCATCATCATCATGATATCATCATCATGATATCATCATCATGATATCATCATCATCATCATCATCATCATCATCATCATCATCATCATCATCTCATCATTATATCATCATCATGGTATCATCATCATCTTCATCATCATCTCATCATGATATCATCATCATCATCATCTCATCATGATATCATCATCATGATATCATCATCATCATCATCATCTCATCATGATATCATCATCATCATCATCATCATCATCTCATCATTATATCATCATCATGGTATCATCATCATCATCATCATCATCATCATCATCTCATCATGATATCATCATCATTATATCATCATCATCTCATCATGATATCATCATCATTATATTATCATCATCTCATCATGATATCATCATCATGATATCATCATCATCATCTCATCATGATATCATCATCATGATATCATCAGCATGATATCATCATCATCATCTCATCATGATATCATCATCATCATTTCATCATGATATCATCATCATGATATCATCATCATTTTCATCTCATCATGATATCATCATCATTTCATCATGATATCATCATCATTTTCATCTCATCATGATATCATCATCAACATCATCATCATCATCATCATCATCATCATCATCATCATCATCATCATCATCATCATCATCATCATCTCATCATTATATCATCATCATCATCATCATCTCATCATGATATCATCATCATCATCTCATCATGATATCATCATCATCATCATCATCATCATCATCTCATCATGATATCATCATCATCATCATCATCATCTCATCATGATATCATCATCATCATCATCATCATCTCATCATGATATCATCATCATCATCTCATCATGATATCATCATCATCATCATCATCATCTCATCATGATATCATCATCATCATCATCTCATCATGATATCATCATCATCATCTCATCATGATATCATCATCATCATCATCATCATCATCATCATCTCATCATGATATCATCATCATCATCTCATCATAATATCATCATCATCAACATCTCATCATGATATCATCATCATCATCATCTCATCATGATATCATCATAATGATATCATAATCATCATCTTATCATGATATCATCATCATCATCATCATCATCATCATCTCATCATGATATCATCATCATCATCATCATCATCATCATCTTATCATGATATCATCATCATCATCTCATCATGATATCATCATCATCTCATCATGATATCATCATAATGATATCATAATCATCATCTTATCATGATATCATCATCATCATCATCATCATCATCTTATCATGATATCATCATCATCATCATCATCATCATCATCTCATCATGATATCATCATCATCATCTCATCATGATATCATCATCATCATCATCATCATCGTCATCTCATCATGATGTCATCATCATCATCATCATCTCATCATGATATGATCATCATCATCATCTCATCATGATATCATCATAATGATATCATAATCATCATCTTATCATGATATCATCATCATGATATCATCATCATCATCTCATCATGATATCATCATCATCATTATCTCATCATGATATCATCATCATCATTATCACATCATGACATCATCATTATCTCATCATGATATCATTATCATCATCATCTCATCATGATATCATCATCATCATCATATCATTATCATCATCTCATCATGATATCATCATCATCATCATCATGATATCATCATCATGATATCATCATCATGATATCATCATCATCATGATATCATCATCATGATATCATCATCATCATGATATCATTATCATCATCATCATCATCATCTCATTATGATATCATCATCATGATATCATCATCATCATCATCAACATGATATCATCATCATCATCATCATGATACCATCATCATGATATCATCATCATCATCATCATCATCATCTCATCATGATATTATCATCATCATCATCATCATCATCATCATTTCATCATGATATCATCATCATGATATCATCATCATCATCTCATCATAATCATCATCATCTCATCATTATATCATCATCATCATCATCATCATCATCATCTCATCATGATATCATCATCATGATATCATCATCATCATCTCATCATGATATCATTATCATCATCTCATCATGATATCATCGTCATGATATCATCATCATCATCATCATCTCATCATGATATCATCATCGTGATATCATCATCATCATCATCATCTCATCATGATATCATCGTCATGATATCATCATCATCATCATCTCATCATGATATCATCATCATCATCATCATCTCATCATGATATCATCATCACCATCATCATCTCATCACGATATCATCATCATCATCATCTCCTCATGATATCATCATCATAATCATCATCTCATCATGATATCATCATCATGATATCATCATCATCATCTCATCATGATATCATCATAATCAGCATCATCTCATCATGATATCATCATCATGATGTCATCATGATATCATCATCTCATCATGATATCATCATCCTGATAATATCATCATCATCATCATCATCATCTCATCATGATATCATCATCATCATCATCATCATCTCATCATGATATAATCATCATGATATCATCATCATCATATCATCATGATATCATCATCATCTCATCATGATATCATCATCATGATATCATCATCATCATCATCTTATCATGATATCATCATCAAGATATCATCATCTCATGGTGATATCATCATCATCATCATCATCATCATCATCATCATCTCATCATGATATCATCATCATCATCATCATCATCTCATCATGATATCATCATCATCTCATCATGATATCATCATCATCATCTCATCATGATATCGTCATCGTTATATCATCATCATCAGCATCTCATCATGATATAATCATCATGATATCATCATCATCATCTCATCATGATAAAATCATCATGATATAATCATCTCATCATGATATCATCATCTCATCATGATATCATCATCTCATCATGATATCATCATCATGATATCATCATCATGATATCATCATCTCATCATGATATCATCATCATGATATCATCATCATCATCTTCATCATCATCTCATCATGATATCATCATCATGATATCATCATCATCATCATCATCTCATCATGATGTCATCATCATCATCATCATGTCATCATGATATCATCATCATCATCACCATCTCATCATGCTATCATTATCATCATCTCATCATGATATCATCATCATTTCATCATGATATCATCATCATCATCTCATCATGATATCATCATCATCATCATCATCTCATCATGATATCATCATCATGATATCATCATCATCATCATCATCATGATATCATCATCATGATATCATCATCATCATCATCATCATCATCATCATCATCATCTCATCATTATATCATCATCATGGTATCATCATCATCATCATCATCATCATCTCATCATGATATCATCATCATGATATCATCATCATGATATCATCATCATGATATCATCATCATCATCATCATCTCATCATGATATCATCATCATGATATCATCATCATCATCATCATCTCATCATGATATCATCATCATCATCATCATCATCTCATCATGATATCATCATCATCATCATCATCATCATCATCATCATCATCATCATCATCATCATCATCATCATGATATCATCATCATGATATCATCATCATCTTCATCTCATCATGATATCATCATCATCATCATCTCATCATGATATCAACATCATGATATTATCATCATCTCATCATGATATCATCATCATCATCATCATGATATCATCATCATGATATCATCATCATCATCATCATCTCATCATGATATCATCATCATGATATCATCATCATCATCATCATGATATCATCATCATGATATCATCATCATGATATCATCATCATCATCATCATCATCATCATCATCATCATCTCATCATTATATCATCATCATGGTATCATCATCATCATCATCATCTCATCATGATATCATCATCATGATATCATCATCATGATATCATCATCATCATCATCATCTCATCATGATGTCATCATCATGATATCATCATCATCATCATGATATCATCATCATGATAACATCATCATCATCATCATGATATCATCATCATGATATCATCATCATGATATCATCATCATGATATCATCATCATGATATCATCATCATGATATCATCATCATCATCATCATCATCTCATCATTATATCATCATCATGGTATCATCATCATCTCATCATGATATCATCATCATCATCATCTCATCATGATATCATCATCATGATATCATCATCATCATCATCATCATCATCTCATCATGATATCATCATCATCATCATCATCATCATCTCATCATTATATCATCATCATGGTATCATCATCATCATCATCATCATCATCATCATCATCATCTCATCATGATATCATCATCATTATATCATCATCATCTCATCATGATATCATCATCATTATATTATCATCATCTCATCATGATATCATCATCATGATATCATCATCATCATCTCATCATGATATCATCATCATGATATCATCAGCATGATATCATCATCATCATCTCATCATGATATCATCATCATCATTTCATCATGATATCATCATCATGATATCATCATCATTTTCATCTCATTATGATATCATCATCATTTCATCATGATATCATCATCATTTTCATCTCATCATGATATCATCATCAACATCATCATCATCATCATCATCATCATCATCATCATCATCATCATCATCTCATCATTATATCATCATCATCATCATCATCATCATCATCATCATCATCATCATCTCATCATGATATCATCATCATCATCATCATCTCATCATGATATCATCATCATCATCATCATCTCATCATTATATCATCATCATCATCATCATCATCATCATCATCATCATCATCATCATCATCTCATCATGATAACATCATCATGATATCATCATCATGATATCATCATCATGATATCATCATCATCATCTCATCATGATATCATCATCATGATATCATCATCATGATATCATCATCATGATATCATCATCATCATCTCATCATGATATCATCATCATCATCATCTCATCATGATATCATCATCATGATATCCTCATCATCATCACCTCATCATGATATCATCATCCTGATAATATCATCATCATCATCATCATCATCATCATCATCTCATCATGATATCATCATCATTATATCATCATCATCTCATCATGATATCATCATCATTATATTATCATCATCTCATCATGATATCATCATCATGATATCATCATCATCATCTCATCATGATATCATCATCATGATATCATCAGCATGATATCATCATCATCATCTCATCATGATATCATCATCATCATCTCATCATGATATCATCATCCTCATCATCATCTCATCATTATATCATCATCATCATCATCATCATCATCATCATCATCATCATCATCATCATCATCATCATCATCATCATCATCATCTCATCATGATAACATCATCATGATATCATCGTCATGATATCATCATCATGATATCATCATCATCATCTCATCATGATATCATCATCATGATATCATCATCATGATATCATCATCATGATATCATCATCATCATCTCATCATGATATCATCATCATCATCATCTCATCATGATATCATCATCATGATATCCTCATCATCATCACCTCATCATGATATCATCATCCTGATAATATCATCATCATCATCATCATCATCATCATCATCATCATCATCATCATCATCATCTCATCATTATATCATCAGCATCATCATCGCATCATGATATAATCATCATGATATCATCATCATCATATCATCATGATATCATCATCATCTCATCATGATATCCTCATCATCATCACCTCATCATGATATCATCACCTTGATAATATCATCATCATCATCATCATCATCTCATCATGATATCATCATCATCATCATCATCTCATCATGATATCATCATCATGATATCATCATCATCATCATGATATCATCATCATAATCATGATATCATCATCATCTCATTATGATATCATCATCATCTCATTATGATATCATCATCATGATATCATCATCATCATCATCATCATCATCATCATCATCATCATCATCATCATCTCATCATGATATCATCATCATGATATCATCATCATGATTTCATCATCATCATCATCTCATAATTATATCATCATCTCTTCATGATATCATCATCATGATATCATCATCATCATCATCATCATCATCATCATCATCATCATCATCTCATCATTATATCATCATCATGGTATCATCATCATCATCATCATCATCATCATCTCATCATGATATCATCATCATGATATCATCATCATGATATCATCATCATCATCATCTCATCATGATATCATCATCATGATATCATCATCATCATGATATCATCATCATCATCATGATATCATCATCATGATATCATCATCATGATATCATCATCATGATATCATCATCATCATCATCATCATCATCTCATCATTATATCATCATCATGGTATCATCATCATCATCATCATCATCTCATCATGATATCATCATCATCATCATCATCATCTCATCATGATATCATCATCATCATCATCTCATCATGATATCATCATCATCATCATCATCATCTCATCATTATATCATCATCATGGTATCATCATCATCATCTCATCATGATATCATCATCATTATATCATCATCATCTCATCATGATATCATCATCATTATATCATCATCATCTCATCATGATATCATCATCATGATATCATCATCATCATCTCATCATGATATCATCATCATGATATCATCAGCATGACATCATCATCATCATCTCATCATGATATCATCATCATCATTTCATCATGATATCATCATCATGATATCATCATCATTTTCATCTCATCATGATATCATCATCATTTCATCATGATATCATCATCATCATCTCATCATGATATCATCATCATCATTTCATCATCATCATCATCATCATCATCATCATCATCATCATCATCATCATCATCATCTCATCATTATATCATCATCATCATCATCATCATCATCATCATCATCATCATCATCTCATCATGATATCATCATCATGATATCATCATCATCATCATCATCTCATCATGATATCATCATCATCATCATCATCTCATCATTATATCATCATCATCATCATCATCATCATCATCATCTCATCATGATATCATCATCATGATATCATCATCATCATCTCATCATGATATCATCATCATCTCATCATGATATCATCATCATGATATCATCATCATGATATCATCATCATCTCATCATGATATCATCATCATCATCATCTCATCATGATATCATCATCATGATATCCTCATCATCATCACCTCATCATGATATCATCATCCTGATAATATCATCATCATCATCATCATCATCATCATCATCATCATCTCATCATTATATCATCAGCATCATCATCTCATCATGATATAATCATCATGATATCATCATCATCATATCATCATGATATAATCATCATCTCATCATGATATCCTCATCATCATCACCTCATCATTATATCATCATCATCATATCATCATGATATAATCATCATCTCATCATGATATCCTCATCATCATCACCTCATCATTATATCATCATCCTGATAATATCATCATCATCATCATCATCATCATCATCATCATCTCATCATTTTATCATCATCATCATCATCTCATCATGATATAATCATCATGATATCATTATCATCATCTCATCATGATTGCATCATCATGATATCATCATCATGATATCATCATCATGATATCATCATCATCATCATCATCATCATCATCATCATCATCATTATCATCTCATCATGATATCATCATCATCATGATATCATTATCATCATCATCTCATCATGATATCATCATCATCATCATCATGATATCATCATCATGATATCATCATCATCATGATATCATCATCATGATATCATCATCATCATGATATCATTATCATCATCATCATCATCTCATCATGATATCATCATCATGATATCATCATCATCATCATCAACATGATATCATCATCCGCATCATCATGATACCATCATCATGATATCATCATCATCATCATCTCATCATGATATTATCATCATCATCATCATCATCATCATCATCATCATCATCATCATCATTTCATCATGATATCATCATCATGATATCATCATCATCATCTCATCATAATCATCATCATCTCATCATTATATCATCATCATCATCATCATCATCATCATCATCATCATCATCATCATCATCTCATCATGATATCATCATCATGATATCATCATCATCATCTCATCATGATATCATTATCATCATCTCATCATGATATCATCGTCATGATATCATCATCATCATCATCATCTCATCATGATATCATCATCGTGATATCATCATCATCATCTCATCATGATATCATCGTCATGATATCATCATCATCATCATCTCATCATGATATCATCATCATCATCATCTCATCATGATATCATCATCACCATCATCATCTCATCATGATATCATCATCATCATCATCTCCTCATGATATCATCATCATAATCATCATCTCATCATGATATCATCATCATGATATCATCATCATCATCTCATCATGATATCATCATAATCAGCATCATCTCATCATGATATCATCATCATGATGTCATCATGATATCATCATCTCATCATGATATCATCATCCTGATAATATCATCATCATCATCATCATCTCATCATGATATCATCATCATCATCATCATCATCATCTCATCATGATATAATCATCATGATATCATCATCATCATCATCTCATCATGATATCATCATCAAGATATCATCATCTCATGGTGATATCATCATCATCATCATCATCATCATCATCATCATCTCATCATGATATCATCATCATCATCATAATCTCGTCATGATATCATCATCATCATCTCATCATGATATCATCATCATCATCTCATCATGATATCGTCATCGTTATATCATCATCATCAGCATCTCATCATGATATAATCATCATGATATCATCATCTCATCATGATATCATCATCATGATATCATCATCTCATCATGATATCATCATCATGATATCATCATCATCATCTTCATCATCATCTCATCATGATATCATCATCATGATATCATCATCATCATCATCATCTCATCATGATGTCATCATCATCATCATCATGTCATCATGATATCATCATCATCATCACCATCTCATCATGCTATCATTATCATCATCTCATCATGATATCATCATCATTTCATCATGATATCATCATCATCATCTCATCATGATATCATCATCATCATCATCATCTCATCATGATATCATCATCTCATCATGATATCATCATCATCATCATCATCTCATCATGATATCATCATCATGATATCATCATCATCATCATCATCATCATGATATCATCATCATGATATCATCATCATCATCATCATCATCATCATCATCATCTCATCATTATATCATCATCATGGTATCATCATCATCATCATCATCATCATCATCATCTCATCATGATATCATCATGATATCATCATCATGATATCATCATCATCATCATCATCTCATCATGATATCATCATCATGATATCATCATCATCATCATCATCATCATCATCATGATATCATCATCATGATATCATCATCATCATCATCATCTCATCATGATATCATCATCATGATATCATCATCATCATCATCATCATCATGATATCATCATCATGATATCATCATCATCATCATCATCATCATCATCATCATCTCATCATTATATCATCATCATGGTATCATCATCATCATCATCATCATCATCATCATCTCATCATGATATCATCATGATATCATCATCATGATATCATCATCATCATCATCATCTCATCATGATATCATCATCATGATATCATCATCATCATCATCATCATCATCATCATGATATCATCATCATGATATCATCATCATCATCATCTCATCATGATATCATCATCATCATCATCATCATCTCATCATGATATCATCATCATCATCATCATCATCATCATCATCATCATCATCATCATCATCATCATCATCATCATGATATCATCATCATGATATCATCATCATCTTCATCTCATCATGATATCATCATCATCATCATCATCTCATCATTATATCATCATCATCATCATCATCATCATCATCATCATCATCATCATCATCATCATCATCTCATCATGATATCATCATCATGATATCATCATCATCATCTCATCATGATATCATCATCATCTCATCATGATATCATCATCATGATATCATCATCATGATATCATCATCATCATCTCATCATGATATCATCATCATCATCATCTCATCATGATATCATCATCATGATATCCTCATCATCATCACCTCATCATGATATCATCATCCTGATAATATCATCATCATCATCATCATCATCATCATCATCATCATCTCATCATTATATCATCAGCATCATCATCTCATCATGATATAATCATCATGATATCATCATCATCATATCATCATGATATAATCATCATCTCATCATGATATCCTCATCATCATCACCTCATCATTATATCATCATCCTGATAATATCATCATCATCATCATCATCATCATCATCTCATCATTTTATCATCATCATCATCATCATCTCATCATGATATAATCATCATGATATCATTATCATCATCTCATCATGATTGCATCATCATGATATCATCATCATGATATCATCATCATCATCATCATCATCATCATTATCATCTCATCATGATATCATCATCATCATGATATCATCATCATCATCATCATCATCATCATCATCATCATCTCATCATGATATCATCATCATCATCTCATCATGATATCATCATCATCATCATCATCATCGTCATCTCATCATGATGTCATCATCATCATCATCATCTCATCATGATATGATCATCATCATCATCTCATCATGATATCATCATAATGATATCATAATCATCATCTTATCATGATATCATCATCATGATATCATCATCATCATCTCATCATGATATCATCATCATCATTATCTCATCATGATATCATCATCATCATCATCATTATCACATCATGACATCATCATCATCTCATCATGATATCATTATCATCATCATCTCATCATGATATCATCATCATGATATCATCATCATCATGATATCATTATCATCATCATCTCATCATGATATCATCATCATCATCATCATGATATCATCATCATGATATCATCATCATCATGATATCATCATCATGATATCATCATCATCATGATATCATTATCATCATCATCATCATCATCTCATCATGATATCATCATCATGATATCATCATCATCATCATCAACATGAAATCATCATCATCATCATCATGATACCATCATCATGATATCATCATCATCATCATCATCATCATCATCTCATCATGATATTATCATCATCATCATCATCATCATCATCATCATCATCATCATCATCATTTCATCATGATATCATCATCATGATATCATCATCATCATCTCATCATAATCATCATCATCTCATCATTATATCATCATCATCATCATCATCATCATCATCATCATCATCATCATCATCATCATCATCTCATCATGATATCATCATCATGATATCATCATCATCATCTCATCATGATATCATTATCATCATCTCATCATGATATCATCGTCATGATATCATCATCATCATCATCATCTCATCATGATATCATCATCGTGATATCATCATCATCATCATCATCTCATCATGATATCATCGTCATGATATCATCATCATCATCATCTCATCATGATATCATCATCATCATCATCATCTCATCATGATATCATCATCACCATCATCATCTCATCATGATATCATCATCATCATCATCTCCTCATGATATCATCATCATAATCATCATCTCATCATGATATCATCATCATGATATCATCATCATCATCTCATCATGATATCATCATAATCAGCATCATCTCATCATGATATCATCATCATGATGTCATCATGATATCATCATCTCATCACCTGATAATATCATCATCATCATCATCATCATCATCTCATCATGATATCATCATCATCATCATCATCATCATCTCATCATGATATAATCATCATGATATCATCATCATCATATCATCATGATATCATCATCATCTCATCATGATATCATCATCATCATGATATCATCATCATCATCATCTTATCATGATATCATCATCAAGATATCATCATCTCATGGTGATATCATCATCATCATCATCATCATCATCATCATCATCATCTCATCATGATATCATCATCATCATCATCATCATCTCATCATGATATCATCATCATCATCTCATCATGATATCATCATCATCATCTCATCATGATATCGTCATCGTTATATCATCATCATCAGCATCTCATCATGATATAATCATCATGATATCATCATCATCATCTCATCATGATAAAATCATCATGATATAATCATCTCATCATGATATCATCATCTCATCATGATATCATCATCATGATATCATCATCTCATCATGATATCATCATCATGATATCATCATCATCATCTTCATCATCATCTCATCATGATATCATCATCATGATATCATCATCATCATCATCATCTCATCATGATGTCATCATCATCATCATCATCATGTCATCATGATATCATCATCATCATCACCATCTCATCATGCTATCATTATCATCATCTCATCATGATATCATCATCATTTCATCATGATATCATCATCATCATCTCATCATGATATCATCATCATGATATCATCATCATCATCATCATCATGATATCATCATCATGATATCATCATCATCATCATCATCATCATCATCATCTCATCATTATATCATCATCATGGTATCATCATCATCATCATCATCATCATCATCATCATCATCTCATCATGATATCATCATCATGATATCATCATCATGATATCATCATCATCATCATCATCTCATCATGATATCATCATCATGATATCATCATCATCATCATCATCATCATCATCATCATCATCATCATCATCATATCATCATCATGATATCATCATCATCATCATCATCATCTCATCATGATATCATCATCATCATCATCATCATCTCATCATGATATCATCATCATCATCATCATCATCATCATCATCATCATCATGATATCATCATCATGATATCATCATCATCTTCATCTCATCATGATATCATCATCATCATCATCTCATCATGATATCATCATCATGATATCATCATCATCTCATCATGATATCATCATCATCATCATCATGATATCATCATCATGATATCATCATCATCATCATCATCATCATCTCATCATGATATCATCATCATGATATCATCATCATCATCATCATGATATCATCATCATGATATCATCATCATGATATCATCATCATCATCATCATCATCATCATCATCATCATCATCATCTCATCATTATATCATCATCATGGTATCATCATCATCATCATCATCATCATCATCATCTCATCATGATATCATCATCATGATATCATCATCATGATATCATCATCATCATCATCATCATCTCATCATGATATCATCATCATGATATCATCATCATAATCATCATGATATCATCATCATGATAACATCATCATCATCATCATGATATCATCATCATGATATCATCATCATGATATCATCATCATGATATCATCATCATCATCATCATCATCATCATCATCTCATCATTATATCATCATCATGGTATCATCATCATCATCATCATCATCTCATCATGATATCATCATCATCATCATCTCATCATGATATCATCATCATGATATCATCATCATCATCATCATCATCTCATCATGATATCATCATCATCATCATCATCATCATCTCATCATTATATCATCATCATGGTATCATCATCATCATCATCATCATCATCATCATCTCATCATGATATCATCATCATTATATCATCATCATCTCATCATGATATCATCATCATTATATTATCATCATCTCATCATGATATCATCATCATGATATCATCATCATCATCTCATCATGATATCATCATCATGATATCATCAGCATGATATCATCATCATCATCTCATCATGATATCATCATCATCATTTCATCATGATATCATCATCATGATATCATCATCATTTTCATCTCATCATGATATCATCATCATTTCATCATGATATCATCATCATTTTCATCTCATCATGATATCATCATCAACATCATCATCATCATCATCATCATCATCATCATCATCATCATCATCATCATCATCATCATCTCATCATTATATCATCATCATCATCATCTCATCATGATATCATCATCATCATCTCATCATGATATCATCATCATCATCATCATCATCATCATCTCATCATGATATCATCATCATCATCATCATCTCATCATGATATCATCATCATCATCATCTCATCATGATATCATCATCATCATCTCATCATGATATCATCATCATCATCATCATCATCATCATCTCATCATGATATCATCATCATCATCATCTCATCATGATATCATCATCATCATCTCATCATGATATCATCATCATCATCATCATCATCATCATCTCATCATGATATCATCATCATCATCTCATCATAATATCATCATCATCAACATCTCATCATGATATCATCATCATCTCATCATGATATCATCATAATGATATCATAATCATCATCTTATCATGATATCATCATCATCATCATCATCATCATCATCTCATCATGATATCATCATCATCATCATCATCATCATCATCATCATCATCTTATCATGATATCATCATCATCATCTCATCATGATATCATCATCATCATCTCATCATGATATCATCATAATGATATCATAATCATCATCTTATCATGATATCATCATCATCATCATCATCATCATCATCATCATCATCATCATCTTATCATGATATCATCATCATCATCATCATCATCATCATCATCTCATCATGATATCATCATCATCATCTCATCATGATATCATCATCATCATCATCATCATCGTCATCTCATCATGATGTCATCATCATCATCTCATCATGATATGATCATCATCATCATCTCATCATGATATCATCATAATGATATCATAATCATCATCTTATCATGATATCATCATCATGATATCATCATCATCATCTCATCATGATATCATCATCATCATTATCTCATCATGATATCATCATCATCATTATCACATCATGACATCATCATCATCTCATCATGATATCATTATCATCATCATCTCATCATGATATCATCATCATCATCATATCATTATCATCATCTCATCATGATATCATCATCATCATCATGATATCATCATCATGATATCATCATCATGATATCATCATCATCATGATATCATCATCATGATATCATCATCATCATGATATCATTATCATCATCATCATCATCATCTCATCATGATATCATCATCATGATATCATCATCATCATCATCAACATGATATCATCATCATCATCATCATGATACCATCATCATGATATCATCATCATCATCATCATCATCTCATCATGATATTATCATCATCATCATCATCATCTCATCATCATTATTTCATCATGATATCATCATCATGATATCATCATCATCATCTCATCATAATCATCATCATCTCATCATTATATCATCATCATCATCATCATCATCATCATCTCATCATGATATCATCATCATGATATCATCATCATCATCTCATCATGATATCATTATCATCATCTCATCATGATATCATCGTCATGATATCATCATCATCATCATCATCTCATCATGATATCATCATCGTGATATCATCATCGTGATATCATCATCATCATCATCATCTCATCATGATATCATCGTCATGATATCATCATCATCATGATATCATCATCATGATATCATCATCATCATGATATCATTATCATCATCATCATCATCATCTCATCATGATATCATCATCATGATATCATCATCATCATCAACATGATATCATCATCATCATCATCATGATACCATCATCATGATATCATCATCATCATCATCATCATCATCATCTCATCATGATATTATCATCATCATCATCATCATCATCATCATCATCATCATCATCATCATTTCATCATGATATCATCATCATGATATCATCATCATCATCTCATCATAATCATCATCATCTCATCATTATATCATCATCATCATCATCATCATCATCATCATCATCATCATCATCATCTCATCATGATATCATCATCATGATATCATCATCATCATCTCATCATGATATCATTATCATCATCTCATCATGATATCATCGTCATGATATCATCATCATCATCATCATCTCATCATGATATCATCATCGTGATATCATCATCATCATCATCATCTCATCATGATATCATCGTCATGATATCATCATCATCATCATCTCATCATGATATCATCATCATCATCATCATCTCATCATGATATCATCATCACCATCATCATCTCATCATGATATCATCATCATCATCATCTCCTCATGATATCATCATCATAATCATCATCTCATCATGATATCATCATCATGATATCATCATCATCATCTCATCATGATATCATCATAATCAGCATCATCTCATCATGATATCATCATCATGATGTCATCATGATATCATCATCTCATCACCTGATAATATCATCATCATCATCATCATCATCATCTCATCATGATATCATCATCATCATCATCATCATCATCATCTCATCATGATATAATCATCATGATATCATCATCATCATATCATCATGATATCATCATCATCTCATCATGATATCATCATCATGATATCATCATCATCATCATCATCTTATCATGATATCATCATCAAGATATCATCATCTCATGGTGATATCATCATCATCATCATCATCATCATCATCATCATCTCATCATGATATCATCATCATCATCATCATCATCTCATCATGATATCATCATCATCATCTCATCATGATATCATCATCATCATCTCATCATGATATCGTCATCGTTATATCATCATCATCAGCATCTCATCATGATATAATCATCATGATATCATCATCATCATCTCATCATGATAAAATCATCATGATATAATCATCTCATCATGATATCATCATCTCATCATGATATCATCATCTCATCATGATATCATCATCATGATATCATCATCATCATCTTCATCATCATCTCATCATGATATCATCATCATGATATCATCATCATCATCATCATCTCATCATGATGTCATCATCATCATCATCATGTCATCATGATATCATCATCATCATCACCATCTCATCATGCTATCATTATCATCATCTCATCATGATATCATCATCATTTCATCATGATATCATCATCATCATCTCATCATGATATCATCATCATCATCATCATCTCATCATGATATCATCATCATGATATCATCATCATCATCATCATCATGATATCATCATCATGATATCATCATCATCATCATCATCATCATCATCTCATCATTATATCATCATCATGGTATCATCATCATCATCATCATCATCATCATCATCTCATCATGATATCATCATCATGATATCATCATCATGATATCATCATCATCATCATCATCTCATCATGATATCATCATCATGATATCATCATCATCATCATCATCATCATCATCATCATCATGATATCATCATCATGATATCATCATCATCATCATCATCTCATCATGATATCATCATCATCATCATCATCATCTCATCATGATATCATCATCATCATCATCATCATCATCATCATCATCATCATCATCATCATCATCATGATATCATCATCATGATATCATCATCATCTTCATCTCATCATGATATCATCATCATCATCATCTCATCATGATATCATCATCATGATATCATCATCATCTCATCATGATATCATCATCATCATCATCATCATGATATCATCATCATGATATCATCATCATCATCATCATCATCATCTCATCATGATATCATCATCATGATATCATCATCATCATCATCATGATATCATCATCATGATATCATCATCATGATATCATCATCATCATCATCATCATCATCATCATCATCATCATCATCATCATCTCATCATTATATCATCATCATGGTATCATCATCATCATCATCATCATCATCATCATCATCATCATCTCATCATGATATCATCATCATGATATCATCATCATCATCATCATCATCATCTCATCATGATATCATCATCATGATATCATCATCATAATCATCATGATATCATCATCATGATAACATCATCATCATCATCATGATATCATCATCATGATATCATCATCATGATATCATCATCATGATATCATCATCATCATCATCATCATCATCATCATCTCATCATTATATCATCATCATGGTATCATCATCATCATCATCATCATCTCATCATGATATCATCATCATCATCATCATCATCATGATATCATCATCATGATATCATCATCATCATCTCATCATGATATCATCATCATCATCATCATCATCATCATCATCTCATCATTATATCATCATCATGGTATCATCATCATCATCATCATCATCATCTCATCATGATATCATCATCATTATATCATCATCATCTCATCATGATATCATCATCATTATATTATCATCATCTCATCATGATATCATCATCATGATATCATCATCATCATCTCATCATGATATCATCATCATGATATCATCAGCATGATATCATCATCATCATCTCATCATGATATCATCATCATCATTTCATCATGATATCATCATCATGATATCATCATCATTTTCATCTCATCATGATATCATCATCATTTCATCATGATATCATCATCATTTTCATCTCATCATGATATCATCATCAACATCATCATCATCATCATCATCATCATCATCATCATCATCATCATCTCATCATTATATCATCATCATCTCATCATGATATCATCATCATCATCTCATCATGATATCATCATCATCATCATCATCATCATCATCATCTCATCATGATATCATCATCATCATCATCATCTCATCATGATATCATCATCATCATCATCTCATCATGATATCATCATCATCATCTCATCATGATATCATCATCATCATCATCATCATCATCATCTCATCATGATATCATCATCATCATCATCTCATCATGATATCATCATCATCATCTCATCATGATATCATCATCATCATCATCATCATCATCATCTCATCATGATATCATCATCATCATCTCATCATAATATCATCATCATCAACATCTCATCATGATATCATCTTCATCATCATCTCATCATGATATCATCATAATGATATCATAATCATCATCTTATCATGATATCATCATCATCATCATCATCATCATCTCATCATGATATCATCATCATCATCATCATCATCATCATCATCATCTTATCATGATATCATCATCATCATCTCATCATGATATCATCATCATCATCTCATCATGATATCATCATAATGATATCATAATCATCATCTTATCATGATATCATCATCATCATCATCATCATCATCATCATCATCATCTTATCATGATATCATCATCATCATCATCATCATCATCATCATCATCTCATCATGATATCATCATCATCATCTCATCATGATATCATCATCATCATCATCATCATCGTCATCTCATCATGATGTCATCATCATCATCTCATCATGATATGATCATCATCATCATCTCATCATGATATCATCATAATGATATCATAATCATCATCTTATCATGATATCATCATCATGATATCATCATCATCATCTCATCATGATATCATCATCATCATTATCTCATCATGATATCATCATCATTATCACATCATGACATCATCATCATCTCATCATGATATCATTATCATCATCATCTCATCATGATATCATCATCATCATCATATCATTATCATCATCTCATCATGATATCATCATCATCATCATGATATCATCATCATGATATCATCATCATGATATCATCATCATCATGATATCATCATCATGATATCATCATCATCATGATATCATTATCATCATCATCATCATCATCTCATCATGATATCATCATCATGATATCATCATCATCATCATCAACATGATATCATCATCATCATCATCATGATACCATCATCATGATATCATCATCATCATCATCATCTCATCATGATATTATCATCATCATCATCATCATCATCATCATCATTATTTCATCATGATATCATCATCATGATATCATCATCATCATCTCATCATAATCATCATCATCTCATCATTATATCATCATCATCATCATCATCATCATCTCATCATGATATCATCATCATGATATCATCATCATCATCTCATCATGACATCATTATCATCATCTCATCATGATATCATCGTCATGATATCATCATCATCATCATCATCTCATCATGATATCATCATCGTGATATCATCATCGTGATATCATCATCATCATCATCATCTCATCATGATATCATCGTCATGATATCATCATCATCATGATATCATCATCATGATATCATCATCATCATGATATCATTATCATCATCATCATCATCATCTCATCATGATATCATCATCATGATATCATCATCATCATCAACATGATATCATCATCATCATCATCATGATACCATCATCATGATATCATCATCATCATCATCATCATCATCATCTCATCATGATATTATCATCATCATCATCATCATCATCATCATCATCATCATCATCATCATCATTTCATCATGATATCATCATCATGATATCATCATCATCATCTCATCATAATCATCATCATCTCATCATTATATCATCATCATCATCATCATCATCATCATCATCATCATCATCTCATCATGATATCATCATCATGATATCATCATCATCATCTCATCATGATATCATTATCATCATCTCATCATGATATCATCGTCATGATATCATCATCATCATCATCTCATCATGATATCATCATCGTGATATCATCATCATCATCATCATCTCATCATGATATCATCGTCATGATATCATCATCATCATCATCTCATCATGATATCATCATCATCATCATCATCTCATCATGATATCATCATCACCATCATCATCTCATCATGATATCATCATCATCATCATCTCCTCATGATATCATCATCATAATCATCATCTCATCATGATATCATCATCATGATATCATCATCATCATCTCATCATGATATCATCATAATCAGCATCATCTCATCATGATATCATCATCATGATGTCATCATGATATCATCATCTCATCACCTGATAATATCATCATCATCATCATCATCATCATCTCATCATGATATCATCATCATCATCATCATCATCATCATCATCTCATCATGATATAATCATCATGATATCATCATCATCATATCATCATGATATCATCATCATCTCATCATGATATCATCATCATGATATCATCATCATCATCATCATCTTATCATGATATCATCATCAAGATATCATCATCTCATGGTGATATCATCATCATCATCATCATCATCATCATCATCATCTCATCATGATATCATCATCATCATCATCATCATCTCATCATGATATCATCATCATCATCTCATCATGATATCATCATCATCATCTCATCATGATATCGTCATCGTTATATCATCATCATCAGCATCTCATCATGATATAATCATCATGATATCATCATCATCATCTCATCATGATAAAATCATCATGATATAATCATCTCATCATGATATCATCATCTCATCATGATATCATCATCTCATCATGATATCATCATCATGATATCATCATCTCATCATGATATCATCATCATGATATCATCATCATCATCTTCATCATCATCTCATCATGATATCATCATCATGATATCATCATCATCATCATCATCTCATCATGATGTCATCATCATCATCATCATGTCATCATGATATCATCATCATCATCACCATCTCATCATGCTATCATTATCATCATCTCATCATGATATCATCATCATTTCATCATGATATCATCATCATCATCTCATCATGATATCATCATCATCATCTCATCATGATATCATCATCATGATATCATCATCATCATCATCATCATGATATCATCATCATGATATCATCATCATCATCATCATCATCATCATCTCATCATTATATCATCATCATGGTATCATCATCATCATCATCATCATCATCATCATCATCATCTCATCATGATATCATCATCATGATATCATCATCATGATATCATCATCATCATCATCATCTCATCATGATATCATCATCATGATATCATCATCATCATCATCATCATCATCATCATCATGATATCATCATCATGATATCATCATCATCATCATCATCTCATCATGATATCATCATCATCATCATCATCATCTCATCATGATATCATCATCATCATCATCATCATCATCATCATCATCATCATCATCATCATGATATCATCATCATGATATCATCATCATCTTCATCTCATCATGATATCATCATCATCATCATCTCATCATGATATCATCATCATGATATCATCATCATCTCATCATGATATCATCATCATCATCATCATCATGATATCATCATCATGATATCATCATCATCATCATCATCATCATCTCATCATGATATCATCATCATGATATCATCATCATCATCATCATGATATCATCATCATGATATCATCATCATGATATCATCATCATCATCATCATCATCATCATCATCATCATCATCTCATCATTATATCATCATCATGGTATCATCATCATCATCATCATCATCATCATCATCATCATCATCATCTCATCATGATATCATCATCATGATATCATCATCATGATATCATCATCATCATCATCATCATCATCTCATCATGATATCATCATCATGATATCATCATCATAATCATCATGATATCATCATCATGATAACATCATCATCATCATCATGATATCATCATCATGATATCATCATCATGATATCATCATCATGATATCATCATCATCATCATCATCATCATCATCTCATCATTATATCATCATCATGGTATCATCATCATCATCATCATCATCTCATCATGATATCATCATCATCATCATCATCATCATGATATCATCATCATGATATCATCATCATCATCTCATCATGATATCATCATCATCATCATCATCATCATCATCATCTCATCATTATATCATCATCATGGTATCATCATCATCATCATCATCATCATCTCATCATGATATCATCATCATTATATCATCATCATCTCATCATGATATCATCATCATTATATTATCATCATCTCATCATGATATCATCATCATGATATCATCATCATCATCTCATCATGATATCATCATCATGATATCATCAGCATGATATCATCATCATCATCATCATTTCATCATGATATCATCATCATGATATCATCATCATTTTCATCTCATCATGATATCATCATCATTTCATCATGATATCATCATCATTTTCATCTCATCATGATATCATCATCAACATCATCATCATCATCATCATCATCATCATCATCATCTCATCATTATATCATCATCATCATCATCTCATCATGATATCATCATCATCATCTCATCATGATATCATCATCATCATCATCATCATCATCATCATCATCTCATCATGATATCATCATCATCATCATCATCTCATCATGATATCATCATCATCATCATCTCATCATGATATCATCATCATCATCTCATCATGATATCATCATCATCATCATCATCATCATCATCATCTCATCATGATATCATCATCATCATCATCTCATCATGATATCATCATCATCATCTCATCATGATATCATCATCATCATCATCATCATCATCTCATCATGATATCATCATCATCATCATCTCATCATAATATCATCATCATCAACATCTCATCATGATATCATCATCATCATCATCTCATCATGATATCATCATAATGATATCATAATCATCATCTTATCATGATATCATCATCATCATCATCATCATCATCTCATCATGATATCATCATCATCATCATCATCATCATCATCATCTTATCATGATATCATCATCATCATCTCATCATGATATCATCATCATCATCTCATCATGATATCATCATAATGATATCATAATCATCATCTTATCATGATATCATCATCATCATCATCATCATCATCATCATCATCTTATCATGATATCATCATCATCATCATCATCATCATCATCTCATCATGATATCATCATCATCATCTCATCATGATATCATCATCATCATCATCATCGTCATCTCATCATGATGTCATCATCATCATCATCATCTCATCATGATATGATCATCATCATCATCTCATCATGATATCATCATAATGATATCATAATCATCATCTTATCATGATATCATCATCATGATATCATCATCATCATCTCATCATGATATCATCATCATCATTATCTCATCATGATATCATCATCATCATTATCACATCATGACATCATCATCATCTCATCATGATATCATTATCATCATCATCTCATCATGATATCATCATCATCATCATATCATTATCATCATCTCATCATGATATCATCATCATCATCATCATGATATCATCATCATGATATCATCATCATGATATCATCATCATCATGATATCATCATCATGATATCATCATCATCATGATATCATTATCATCATCATCATCATCATCTCATCATGATATCATCATCATGATATCATCATCATCATCATCAACATGATATCATCATCATCATCATCATGATACCATCATCATGATATCATCATCATCATCATCATCATCATCTCATCATGATATTATCATCATCATCATCATCATCATCATCATCATTTCATCATGATATCATCATCATGATATCATCATCATCATCTCATCATAATCATCATCATCTCATCATTATATCATCATCATCATCATCATCATCATCTCATCATGATATCATCATCATCATCTCATCATGATATCATTATCATCATCTCATCATGATATCATCGTCATGATATCATCATCATCATCATCATCTCATCATGATATCATCATCGTGATATCATCATCATCATCATCATCATCTCATCATGATATCATCGTCATGATATCATCATCATCATCATCTCATCATGATATCATCATCATCATCATCATCTCATCATGATATCATCATCACCATCATCATCTCATCACGATATCATCATCATCATCATCTCCTCATGATATCATCATCATAATCATCATCTCATCATGATATCATCATCATGATATCATCATCATCATCTCATCATGATATCATCATAATCAGCATCATCTCATCATGATATCATCATCATGATGTCATCATGATATCATCATCTCATCATGATATCATCATCCTGATAATATCATCATCATCATCATCATCATCTCATCATGATATCATCATCATCATCATCATCATCATCATCTCATCATGATATAATCATCATGATATCATCATCATCATATCATCATGATATCATCATCATCTCATCATGATATCATCATCATGATATCATCATCATCATCATCTTATCATGATATCATCATCAAGATATCATCATCTCATGGTGATATCATCATCATCATCATCATCATCATCATCTCATCATGATATCATCATCATCATCTCATCATGATATCATCATCATCATCATCTCATCATGATATCATCATCATCATCTCATCATGATATCGTCATCGTTATATCATCATCATCAGCATCTCATCATGATATAATCATCATGATATCATCATCATCATCTCATCATGATAAAATCATCATGATATAATCATCTCATCATGATATCATCATCTCATCATGATATCATCATCTCATCATGATATCATCATCATGATATCATCATCATGATATCATCATCTCATCATGATATCATCATCATGATATCATCATCATCATCTTCATCATCATCTCATCATGATATCATCATCATGATATCATCATCATCATCATCATCATCTCATCATGATGTCATCATCATCATCATCATGTCATCATGATATCATCATCATCATCACCATCTCATCATGCTATCATTATCATCATCTCATCATGATATCATCATCATTTCATCATGATATCATCATCATCATCTCATCATGATATCATCACCATCATCATCATCTCATCATGATATCATCATCATGATATCATCATCATCATCATCATCATGATATCATCATCATGATATCATCATCATCATCATCATCATCATCATCTCATCATTATATCATCATCATGGTATCATCATCATCATCATCATCATCATCATCTCATCATGATATCATCATCATGATATCATCATCATGATATCATCATCATCATCATCATCTCATCATGATATCATCATCATGATATCATCATCATCATCATCATCATCATCATCATCATCATGATATCATCATCATGATATCATCATCATCATCATCATCTCATCATGATATCATCATCATCATCATCATCATCTCATCATGATATCATCATCATCATCATCATCATCATCATCATCATCATCATCATCATCATCATGATATCATCATCATGATATCATCATCATCTTCATCTCATCATGATATCATCATCATCATCATCTCATCATGATATCATCATCATGATATTATCATCATCTCATCATGATATCATCATCATCATCATCATCATGATATCATCATCATGATATCATCATCATCATCATCATCATCATCTCATCATGATATCATCATCATGATATCATCATCATCATCATCATGATATCATCATCATGATATCATCATCATGATATCATCATCATGATATCATCATCATCATCATCATCATCATCTCATCATGATGTCATCATCATCATCATCATGTCATCATGATATCATCATCATCATCACCATCTCATCATGCTATCATTATCATCATCTCATCATGATATCATCATCATTTCATCATGATATCATCATCATCATCTCATCATGATATCATCACCATCATCATCATCTCATCATGATATCATCATCATGATATCATCATCATCATCATCATCATGATATCATCATCATGATATCATCATCATCATCATCATCATCATCATCTCATCATTATATCATCATCATGGTATCATCATCATCATCATCATCATCATCATCATCTCATCATGATATCATCATCATGATATCATCATCATGATATCATCATCATCATCATCATCTCATCATGATATCATCATCATGATATCATCATCATCATCATCATCATCATCATCATCATGATATCATCATCATGATATCATCATCATCATCATCATCTCATCATGATATCATCATCATCATCATCATCATCATCTCATCATGATATCATCATCATCATCATCATCATCATCATCATCATCATCATCATCATGATATCATCATCATGATATCATCATCATCTTCATCTCATCATGATATCATCATCATCATCATCTCATCATGATATCATCATCATGATATTATCATCATCTCATCATGATATCATCATCATCATCATCATCATGATATCATCATCATGATATCATCATCATCATCATCATCATCATCATCTCATCATGATATCATCATCATGATATCATCATCATCATCATCATGATATCATCATCATGATATCATCATCATGATATCATCATCATCATCATCATCATCATCATCATCATCATCATCATCATCTCATCATTATATCATCATCATGGTATCATCATCATCATCATCATCATCATCATCTCATCATGATATCATCATCATGATATCATCATCATGATATCATCATCATCATCATCATCTCATCATGATATCATCATCATGATATCATCATCATCATCATGATATCATCATCATGATAACATCATCATCATCATGATATCATCATCATGATATCATCATCATGATATCATCATCATGATATCATCATCATGATATCATCATCATGATATCATCATCATGATATCATCATCATCATCATCATCATCTCATCATTATATCATCATCATGGTATCATCATCATCATCATCTCATCATGATATCATCATCATCATCATCTCATCATGATATCATCATCATGATATCATCATCATCATCATCATCATCATCATCTCATCATGATATCATCATCATCATCATCATCATCATCTCATCATTATATCATCATCATGGTATCATCATCATCATCATCATCATCATCATCATCTCATCATGATATCATCATCATTATATCATCATCATCTCATCATGATATCATCATCATTATATTATCATCATCTCATCATGATATCATCATCATGATATCATCATCATCATCTCATCATGATATCATCATCATGATATCATCAGCATGATATCATCATCATCATCTCATCATGATATCATCATCATCATTTCATCATGATATCATCATCATGATATCATCATCATTTTCATCTCATTATGATATCATCATCATTTCATCATGATATCATCATCATTTTCATCTCATCATGATATCATCATCAACATCATCATCATCATCATCATCATCTCATCATGATATCATCATCATGATATCATCATCATCATCATCATCTCATCATGATATCATCATCATCATCATCATCTCATCATGATATCATCATCATCATCATCATCATCATCATCATCATCATCATCATCATCATCATCATCATCATCTCATCATGATAACATCATCATGATATCATCATCATGATATCATCATCATGATATCATCATCATCATCTCATCATGATATCATCATCATGATATCATCATCATGATATCATCATCATGATATCATCATCATCATCTCATCATGATATCATCATCATCATCATCTCATCATGATATCATCATCATGATATCCTCATCATCATCACCTCATCATTATATCATCATCCTGATAATATCATCATCATCATCATCATCATCATCATCATCTCATCATGATATCATCATCATTATATCATCATCATCTCATCATGATATCATCATCATTATATTATCATCATCTCATCATGATATCATCATCATGATATCATCATCATCATCATCTCATCATGATATCATCATCCTGATAATATCATCATCATCATCATCATCATCATCATCATCATCTCATCATGATATCATCATCATTATATCATCATCATCTCATCATGATATCATCAGCATGATATCATCATCATCATCTCATCATGATATCATCATCATCATCTCATCATGATATCATCATCATCATCATCATCATCTCATCATTATATCATCATCATCATCATCATCATCATCATCATCATCATCATCATCTCATCATGATAACATCATCATGATATCATCATCATGATATCATCATCATGATATCATCATCATCATCTCATCATGATATCATCATCATGATATCATCATCATGATATCATCATCATGATATCATCATCATCATCTCATCATGATATCATCATCATCATCATCTCATCATGATATCATCATCATGATAATATCATCATCATCATCATCATCATCATCATCATCATCATCTCATCATTATATCATCAGCATCATCATCTCATCATGATATAATCATCATGATATCATCATCATCATATCATCATGATATCATCATCATCTCATCATGATATCCTCATCATCATCACCTCATCATGATATCATCACCTTGATAATATCATCATCATCATCATCATCATCTCATCATGATATCATCATCATCATCATCATCTCATCATGATATCATCATCATGATATCATCATCATCATCATGATATCATCATCATCATCATGATATCATCATCATCTCATTATGATATCATCATCATCTCATTATGATATCATCATCATGATATCATCATCATCATCATCATCATCATCATCATCATCTCATCATGATATCATCATCATGATATCATCATCATCATCATCTCATAATTATATCATCATCTCATCATGATATCATCATCATGATATCATCATCATCATCATCATCATCATCATCATCATCATCATCATCTCATCATTATATCATCATCATGGTATCATCATCATCATCATCATCATCATCATCTCATCATGATATCATCATCATGATATCATCATCATGATATCATCATCATCATCATCTCATCATGATATCATCATCATGATATCATCATCATCATGATATCATCATCATCATCATGATATCATCATCATGATATCATCATCATGATATCATCATCATGATATCATCATCATCATCATCATCATCATCATCTCATCATTATATCATCATCATGGTATCATCATCATCATCATCATCATCTCATCATGATATCATCATCATCATCATCATCATCTCATCATGATATCATCATCATCATCATCTCATCATGATATCATCATCATCATCATCATCATCTCATCATTATATCATCATCATGGTATCATCATCATCATCTCATCATGATATCATCATCATTATATCATCATCATCTCATCATGATATCATCATCATTATATCATCATCATCTCATCATGATATCATCATCATGATATCATCATCATCATCTCATCATGATATCATCATCATGATATCATCAGCATGACATCATCATCATCATCTCATCATGATATCATCATCATCATTTCATCATGATATCATCATCATGATATCATCATCATTTTCATCTCATCATGATATCATCATCATTTCATCATGATATCATCATCATCATCTCATCATGATATCATCATCATCATTTCATCATCATCATCATCATCATCATCATCATCATCATCATCATCATCATCATCATCATCTCATCATTATATCATCATCATCATCATCATCATCATCATCATCATCATCATCATCATCATCATCATAATCTCATCATGATATCATCATCATGATATCATCATCATCATCATCATCTCATCATGATATCATCATCATCATCATCATCTCATCATTATATCATCATCATCATCATCATCATCATCATCTCATCATGATATCATCATCATGATATCATCATCATCATCTCATCATGATATCATCATCATCTCATCATGATATCATCATCATGATATCATCATCATGATATCATCATCATCATCTCATCATGATATCATCATCATCATCATCTCATCATGATATCATCATCATGATATCCTCATCATCATCACCTCATCATGATATCATCATCCTGATAATATCATCATCATCATCATCATCATCATCATCATCTCATCATTATATCATCAGCATCATCATCTCATCATGATATAATCATCATGATATCATCATCATCATATCATCATGATATAATCATCATCTCATCATGATATCCTCATCATCATCACCTCATCATTATATCATCATCCTGATAATATCATCATCATCATCATCATCATCATCATCATCATCATCTCATCATTTTATCATCATCATCATCATCTCATCATGATATAATCATCATGATATCATTATCATCATCTCATCATGATTGCATCATCATGATATCATCATCATGATATCATCATCATCATCATCATCATCATCATCATCATTATCATCTCATCATGATATCATCATCATCATGATATCATTATCATCATCATCTCATCATGATATCATCATCATCATCATCATGATATCATCATCATGATATCATCATCATCATGATATCATCATCATCATGATATCATTATCATCATCATCATCATCTCATCATGATATCATCATCATGATATCATCATCATCATCATCAACATGATATCATCATCATCATCATCATGATACCATCATCATGATATCATCATCATCATCATCATCATCTCATCATGATATTATCATCATCATCATCATCATCATCATCATCATCATCATCATCATCATCATCATTTCATCATGATATCATCATCATGATATCATCATCATGATATCATCATCATCATCTCATCATAATCATCATCATCTCATCATTATATCATCATCATCATCATCATCATCATCATCATCATCATCATCATCATCATCATTATCTCATCATGATATCATCATCATGATATCATCATCATCATCTCATCATGATATCATTATCATCATCTCATCATGATATCATCGTCATGATATCATCATCATCATCATCATGATATCATCATCGTGATATCATCATCATCATCTCATCATGATATCATCGTCATGATATCATCATCATCATCATCTCATCATGATATCATCATCATCATCATCATCATCATGATATCATCATCACCATCATCATCTCATCATGATATCATCATCATCATCATCTCCTCATGATATCATCATCATAATCATCATCTCATCATGATATCATCATCATGATATCATCATCATCATCTCATCATGATATCATCATAATCAGCATCATCTCATCATGATATCATCATCATGATGTCATCATGATATCATCATCTCATCATGATATCATCATCCTGATAATATCATCATCATCATCATCATCTCATCATGATATCATCATCATCATCATCATCATCATCATCTCATCATGATATAATCATCATGATATCATCATCATCATCATCTCATCATGATATCATCATCAAGATATCATCATCTCATGGTGATATCATCATCATCATCATCATCATCATCATCATCATCATCTCATCATGATATCATCATCATCATCATAATCTCGTCATGATATCATCATCATCATCTCATCATGATATCATCATCATCATCTCATCATGATATCGTCATCGTTATATCATCATCATCAGCATCTCATCATGATATAATCATCATGATATCATCATCTCATCATGATATCATCATCATGATATCATCATCTCATCATGATATCATCATCATGATATCATCATCATCATCTTCATCATCATCTCATCATGATATCATCATCATGATATCATCATCATCATCATCATCTCATCATGATGTCATCATCATCATCATCATGTCATCATGATATCATCATCATCATCACCATCTCATCATGCTATCATTATCATCATCTCATCATGATATCATCATCATTTCATCATGATATCATCATCATCATCTCATCATGATATCATCATCATCATCATCATCTCATCATGATATCATCATCTCATCATGATATCATCATCATCATCATCATCTCATCATGATATCATCATCATGATATCATCATCATCATCATCATCATCATGATATCATCATCATGATATCATCATCATCATCATCATCATCATCATCATCATCTCATCATTATATCATCATCATGGTATCATCATCATCATCATCATCATCATCATCTCATCATGATATCATCATGATATCATCATCATGATATCATCATCATCATCATCATCTCATCATGATATCATCATCATGATATCATCATCATCATCATCATCATCATCATCATCATGATATCATCATCATGATATCATCATCATCATCATCCCATCATGATATCATCATCATCATCATCATCATCATCATCATCTCATCATGATATCATCATCATCATCATCATCTCATCATGATATCATCATCATGATATCATCATCATCATCATCATCATGATATCATCATCATGATATCATCATCATCTTCATCTCATCATGATATCATCATCATCATCATCATCTCATCATTATATCATCATCATCATCATCATCATCATCATCATCATCATCTCATCATGATATCATCATCATGATATCATCATCATCATCTCATCATGATATCATCATCATCTCATCATGATATCATCATCATGATATCATCATCATGATATCATCATCATGATATCATCATCATCATCTCATCATGATATCATCATCATCATCATCTCATCATGATATCATCATCATGATATCCTCATCATCATCACCTCATCATGATATCATCATCCTGATAATATCATCATCATCATCATCATCATCATCATCATCATCATCATCATCTCATCATTATATCATCAGCATCATCATCTCATCATGATATAATCATCATGATATCATCATCATCATATCATCATGATATAATCATCATCTCATCATGATATCCTCATCATCATCACCTCATCATTATATCATCATCCTGATAATATCATCATCATCATCATCATCATCTCATCATTTTATCATCATCATCATCATCTCATCATGATATAATCATCATGATATCATTATCATCATCTCATCATGATTGCATCATCATGATATCATCATCATGATATCATCATCATCATCATCATCATCATTATCATCTCATCATGATATCATCATCATCATCATCATCATCATCATCATCATCATCATCATCATCATCATCTCATCATGATATCATCATCATGATATCATCATCATCATCATCTCATAATTATATCATCATCTCATCATGATATCATCATCATGATATCATCATCATCATCATCATCATCATCATCATCATCATCATCATCATCATCTCATCATTATATCATCATCATGGTATCATCATCATCATCATCATCATCATCTCATCATGATATCATCATCATGATATCATCATCATGATATCATCATCATCATCATCTCATCATGATATCATCATCATGATATCATCATCATCATGATATCATCATCATCATCATGATATCATCATCATGATATCATCATCATGATATCATCATCATGATATCATCATCATCATCATCATCATCATCTCATCATTATATCATCATCATGGTATCATCATCATCATCATCATCATCTCATCATGATATCATCATCATCATCATCATCATCATCTCATCATGATATCATCATCATCATCATCTCATCATGATATCATCATCATCATCATCATCATCATCTCATCATTATATCATCATCATGGTATCATCATCATCTCATCATGATATCATCATCATTATATCATCATCATCTCATCATGATATCATCATCATTATATCATCATCATCTCATCATGATATCATCATCATGATATCATCATCATCATCTCATCATGATATCATCATCATGATATCATCAGCATGACATCATCATCATCATCTCATCATGATATCATCATCATCATTTCATCATGATATCATCATCATGATATCATCATCATTTTCATCTCATCATGATATCATCATCATTTCATCATGATATCATCATCATCATCTCATCATGATATCATCATCATCATTTCATCATCATCATCATCATCATCATCATCATCATCATCATCATCATCATCATCATCATAATCTCATCATGATATCATCATCATCATCATCATCTCATCATGATATCATCATCATCATCATCATCTCATCATTATATCATCATCATCATCATCATCATCATCATCATCATCATCTCATCATGATATCATCATCATGATATCATCATCATCATCTCATCATGATATCATCATCATCTCATCATGATATCATCATCATGATATCATCATCATGATATCATCATCATCATCTCATCATGATATCATCATCATCATCATCTCATCATGATATCATCATCATGATATCCTCATCATCATCACCTCATCATGATATCATCATCCTGATAATATCATCATCATCATCATCATCATCATCATCATCATCTCATCATTATATCATCAGCATCATCATCTCATCATGATATAATCATCATGATATCATCATCATCATATCATCATGATATAATCATCATCTCATCATGATATCCTCATCATCATCACCTCATCATTATATCATCATCCTGATAATATCATCATCATCATCATCATCATCATCATCATCTCATCATTTTATCATCATCATCATCATCTCATCATGATATAATCATCATGATATCATTATCATCATCTCATCATGATTGCATCATCATGATATCATCATCATGATATCATCATCATCATCATCATCATCATCATCATCATTATCATCTCATCATGATATCATCATCATCATGATATCATTATCATCATCATCTCATCATGATATCATCATCATCATCATCATCATGATATCATCATCATGATATCATCATCATCATGATATCATCATCATCATGATATCATTATCATCATCATCATCATCTCATCATGATATCATCATCATGATATCATCATCATCATCATCAACATGATATCATCATCATCATCATCATCATGATACCATCATCATGATATCATCATCATCATCATCATCATCTCATCATGATATTATCATCATCATCATCATCATCATCATCATCATCATCATCATCATCATCATCATCATTTCATCATGATATCATCATCATGATATCATCATCATGATATCATCATCATCATCTCATCATAATCATCATCATCTCATCATTATATCATCATCATCATCATCATCATCATCATCATCATCATCATCATCTCATCATGATATCATCATCATGATATCATCATCATCATCTCATCATGATATCATTATCATCATCTCATCATGATATCATCGTCATGATATCATCATCATCATCATCATGATATCATCATCGTGATATCATCATCATCATCTCATCATGATATCATCGTCATGATATCATCATCATCATCATCTCATCATGATATCATCATCATCATCATCTCATCATGATATCATCATCACCATCATCATCTCATCATGATATCATCATCATCATCATCTCCTCATGATATCATCATCATAATCATCATCTCATCATGATATCATCATCATGATATCATCATCATCATCTCATCATGATATCATCATAATCAGCATCATCTCATCATGATATCATCATCATGATGTCATCATGATATCATCATCTCATCATGATATCATCATCCTGATAATATCATCATCATCATCATCATCTCATCATGATATCATCATCATCATCATCATCATCTCATCATGATATAATCATCATGATATCATCATCATCATCATCTCATCATGATATCATCATCAAGATATCATCATCTCATGGTGATATCATCATCTCATGGTGATATCATCATCATCATCATCATCATCATCATCATCATCTCATCATGATATCATCATCATCATCATAATCTCGTCATGATATCATCATCATCATCTCATCATGATATCATCATCATCATCTCATCATGATATCGTCATCGTTATATCATCATCATCAGCATCTCATCATGATATAATCATCATGATATCATCATCTCATCATGATATCATCATCATGATATCATCATCTCATCATGATATCATCATCATGATATCATCATCATCATCTTCATCATCATCTCATCATGATATCATCATCATGATATCATCATCATCATCATCATCTCATCATGATGTCATCATCATCATCATCATGTCATCATGATATCATCATCATCATCACCATCTCATCATGCTATCATTATCATCATCTCATCATGATATCATCATCATTTCATCATAATATCATCATCATCATCTCATCATGATATCATCATCATCATCATCATCTCATCATGATATCATCATCTCATCATGATATCATCATCATCATCATCATCTCATCATGATATCATCATCATGATATCATCATCATCATCATCATCATCATGATATCATCATCATGATATCATCATCATCATCATCATCATCATCATCATCATCTCATCATTATATCATCATCATGGTATCATCATCATCATCATCATCATCATCATCTCATCATGATATCATCATGATATCATCATCATGATATCATCATCATCATCATCATCTCATCATGATATCATCATCATGATATCATCATCATCATCATCATCATCATCATCATGATATCATCATCATGATATCATCATCATCATCATCTCATCATGATATCATCATCATCATCATCATCATCATCATCTCATCATGATATCATCATCATCATCATCATCTCATCATGATATCATCATCATGATATCATCATCATCATCATCATCATGATATCATCATCATGATATCATCATCATCTTCATCTCATCATGATATCATCATCATCATCATCATCTCATCATTATATCATCATCATCATCATCATCATCATCATCTCATCATGATATCATCATCATGATATCATCATCATCATCTCATCATGATATCATCATCATCTCATCATGATATCATCATCATGATATCATCATCATGATATCATCATCATGATATCATCATCATCATCTCATCATGATATCATCATCATCATCATCTCATCATGATATCATCATCATGATATCCTCATCATCATCACCTCATCATGATATCATCATCCTGATAATATCATCATCATCATCATCATCATCATCATCATCATCATCATCATCATCTCATCATTATATCATCAGCATCATCATCTCATCATGATATAATCATCATGATATCATCATCATCATATCATCATGATATAATCATCATCTCATCATGATATCCTCATCATCATCACCTCATCATTATATCATCATCCTGATAATATCATCATCATCATCATCATCATCTCATCATTTTATCATCATCATCATCATCTCATCATGATATAATCATCATGATATCATTATCATCATCTCATCATGATTGCATCATCATGATATCATCATCATGATATCATCATCATCATCATCATCATCATCATTATCATCTCATCATGATATCATCATCATCATCATCATCATCATCATCATCATCATCATCATCTCATCATGATATCATCATCATGATATCATCATCATCATCATCTCATAATTATATCATCATCTCATCATGATATCATCATCATGATATCATCATCATCATCATCATCATCATCATCATCATCATCATCATCTCATCATTATATCATCATCATGGTATCATCATCATCATCATCATCATCATCATCTCATCATGATATCATCATCATGATATCATCATCATGATATCATCATCATCATCATCTCATCATGATATCATCATAATCAGCATCATCTCATCATGATATCATCATCATGATGTCATCATGATATCATCATCTCATCATGATATCATCATCCTGATAATATCATCATCATCATCATCATCATCTCATCATGATATCATCATCATCATCATCATCATCATCTCATCATGATATAATCATCATGATATCATCATCATCATCATCTCATCATGATATCATCATCAAGATATCATCATCTCATGGTGATATCACCATCATCATCATCATCATCATCATCATCATCATCATCTCATCATGATATCATCATCATCATCATCATCTCATCATGATATCATCATCATCATCTCATCATGATATCATCATCATCATCTCATCATGATATCGTCATCGTTATATCATCATCATCAGCATCTCATCATGATATAATCATCATGATATCATCATCATCATCTCATCATGATAAAATCATCATGATATCATCATCTCATCATGATATCATCATCTCATCATGATATCATCATCATGATATCATCATCTCATCATGATATCATCATCATGATATCATCATCATCATCTTCATCATCATCTCATCATGATATCATCATCATGATATCATCATCATCATCATCATCTCATCATGATGTCATCATCATCATCATCATGTCATCATGATATCATCATCATCATCAGCATCTCATCATGCTATCATTATCATCATCTCATCATGATATCATCATCATTTCATCATGATATCATCATCATCATCTCATCATGATATCATCATCATCATCATCATCTCATCATGATATCATCATCTCATCATGATATCATCATCATCATCATCTCATCATGATATCATCATCATGATATCATCATCATCATCATCATCATCATGATATCATCATCATCATCATCATCATCATCATCATCATCTCATCATTATATCATCATCATGGTATCATCATCATCATCATCATCATCATCATCATCTCATCATGATATCATCATCATGATATCATCATCATGATATCATCATCATCATCATCATCTCATCATGATATCATCATTATGATATCATCATCATCATCATCATCATCATCATCATCATCATCATCATGATATCATCATCATGATATCATCATCATCATCATCTCATCATGATATCATCATCATCATCATCATCATCTCATCATGATATCATCATCATCATCATCATCATCATCATCATCATCATCTTCATCATCATCATGATATCATCATCATGATATCATCATCATCTTCATCTCATCATGATATCATCATCATCATCTCATCATGATATCATCATCATGATATTATCATCATCTCATCATGATATCATCATCATCATCATCATCATGATATCATCATCATCATCATCATGATATCATCATCATGATATCATCATCATCATCATCATCATCTCATCATGATATCATCATCATGATATCATCATCATCATCATCATGATATCATCATCATGATATCATCATCATGATATCATCATCATCATCATCATCATCATCATCATCATCTCATCATTATAACATCATCATGGTATCATCATCATCATCATCATCTCATCATGATATCATCATCATGATATCATCATCATGATATCATCATCATCATCATCATCTCATCATGATATCATCATCATGATATCATCATCATCATCATGATATCATCATCATGATAACATCATCATCATCATCATGATATCATCATCATGATATCATCATCATGATATCATCATCATGATATCATCATCATCATCATCATCATCATCTCATCATTATATCATCATCATGGTATCATCATCATCATCATCATCATCTCATCATGATATCATCATTATCATCATCATCATCATCATCATCTCATCATGATATCATCATCATCATCATCTCATCATGATATCATCATCATGATATCATCATCATCATCATCATCATCATCATCATCATCATCATCATCTCATCATGATATCATCATCATCATCATCATCATCATCATCATCATCTCATCATGATATCATCATCATTATATCATCATCATCTCATCATGATATCATCATCATTATATTATCATCATCTCATCATGATATCATCATCATGATATCATCATCATCATCTCATCATGATATCATCATCATCATTTCATCATGATATCATCATTTCATCATGATATCATCATCATGATATCATCATCATTTTCATCTCATCATGATATCATCATCATTTCATCATGATATCATCATCATTTTCATCTCATCATGATATCATCATCAACATCATCATCATCATCATCATCATCATCATCATCATCATCATCATCTCATCATTATATCATCATCATCATCATCATCATCATCATCTCATCATGATATCATCATCATGATATCATCATCATCATCATCATCTCATCATGATATCATCATCATCATCATCATCATCTCATCATTATATCATCATCATCATCATCATCATCATCATCATCATCATCATCATCATCATCATCTCATCATGATATCATCATCATGATATCATCATCATGATATCATCATCATCATCTCATCATGATATCATCATCATCATCATCATCATCTCATCATGATATCATCATCATGATATCCTCATCATCATCACCTCATCATGATATCATCATCCTGATAATATCATCATCATCATCATCATCATCATCATCATCTCATCATTATATCATCAGCATCATCATCTCATCATGATATAATCATCATGATATCATCATCATCATCATATCATCATGATATCATCATCATCTCATCATGATATCCTCATCATCATCACCTCATCATGATATCATCACCCTGATAATATCATCATCATCATCATCATCATCTCATCATGATATCATCATCATCATCATCATCTCATCATGATATCATCATCATGATATCATCATCATCATCATGATATCATCATCATCTCATTATGATATCATCATCATGATATCATCATCATCATCATCATCATCATCATCTCATCATGATATCATCATCATGATATCATCATCATGATATCATCATCATCATCATCATCTCATAATTATATCATCATCTCATCATGATATCATCATCATGATATCATCATCATCATCATCATCATCATCATCATCATCATCATCATCATCTCATCATTATATCATCATCATGGTATCATCATCATCATCATCATCTCATCATGATATCATCATCATGATATCATCATCATGATATCATCATCATCATCATCATCTCATCATGATATCATCATCATGATATCATCATCATCATGATATCATCATCATCATCATGATATCATCATCATGATATCATCATCATGATATCATCATCATGATATCATCATCATCATCATCTCATCATTATATCATCATCATCATGGTATCATCATCATCATCATCATCATCTCATCATGATATCATCATCATCATCATCATCATCTCATCATGATATCATCATCATCATCATCATCATCTCATCATTATATCATCATCATGGTATCATCATCATCATCTCATCATGATATCATCATCATTATATCATCATCATCTCATCATGATATCATCATCATTATATCATCATCATCTCATCATGATATCATCATCATGATATCATCATCATCATCTCATCATGATATCATCATCATGATATCATCAGCATGATATCATCATCATCATCTCATCATGATATCATCATCATCATTTCATCATGATATCATCATCATGATATCATCATCATTTTCATCTCATCATGATATCATCATCATTTCATCATGATATCATCATCATCATCATCTCATCATGATATCATCATCATGATATCATCATCATCATCATCATCATCATCTCATCATGATATCATCATCATCATCATCATCATCATCATCATCATCATCATCATCATCTCATCATGATATCATCATCATCATCTCATCATGATATCATCATCATCATCATCATCATCGTCATCTCATCATGATGTCATCATCATCATCATCATCTCATCATGATATGATCATCATCATCATCTCATCATGATATCATCATAATGATATCATAAACATCATCTTATCATGATATCATCATCATGATATCATCATCATCATCTCATCATGATATCATCATCATCATTATCTCATCATGATATCATCATCATCATCATCATCATTATCACATCATGACATCATCATCATCATCATGATATCATTATCATCATCATCTCATCATGATATCATCATCATCATCATCATGATATCATCATCATCTCATCATGATATCATCATCATCATCATCATGATATCATCATCATGATATCATCATCATGATATCATCATCATCATGATATCATCATCATCATCATCATCTCATCATGATATCATCATCATGATATCATCATCATCATCATCATCATTATGATATCATCATCATGATATCATCATCATCATCATCATCATCATCATCATCATCATCATCATCTCATCATTATATCATCATCATGGTATCATCATCATGATATCATCATCATCATCATCATCTCATCATGATATCATCATCATGATATCATCATCATCATCATCATCATCATCATCATCATCATGATATCATCATCATGATATCATCATCATCATCATCTCATCATGATATCATCATCATCATCATCATCATCATCTCATCATGATATCATCATCATCATCATCATCATCATCATCATCATCATCATCATCATCATCATCATCATCATGATATCATCATCATGATATCATCATCATCTTCATCTCATCATGATATCATCATCATCATCATCTCATCATGATATCATCATCATGATATTATCATCATCTCATCATGATATCATCATCATCATCATCATGATATCATCATCATGATATCATCATCATCATCATCATCTCATCATGATATCATCATCATGATATCATCATCATCATCATCATGATATCATCATCATGATATCATCATCATGATATCATCATCATCATCATCATCATCATCATCATCATCATCATCATCATCATCTCATCATTATATCATCATCATGGTATCATCATCATCATCATCATCTCATCATGATATCATCATCATGATATCATCATCATGATATCATCATCATCATCATCATCATCTCATCATGATATCATCATCATGATATCATCATCATCATCATGATATCATCATCATGATAACATCATCATCATCATCATGATATCATCATCATGATATCATCATCATGATATCATCATCATGATATCATCATCATCATGATATCATCATCATGATATCATCATCATCATGATATCATTATCATCATCATCATCATCTCATCATGATATCATCATCATGATATCATCATCATCATCATCAACATGATATCATCATCATCATCATCATGATACCATCATCATGATATCATCATCATCATCATCATCTCATCATGATATTATCATCATCATCATCATCATCATCATCATCATCATCATCATCATCATCATCATCATCATCATCATCATTTCATCATGATATCATCATCATGATATCATCATCATCATCTCATCATAATCATCATCATCTCATCATTATATCATCATCATCATCATCATCATCATCATCATCATCATCTCATCATGATATCATCATCATGATATCATCATCATCATCTCATCATGATATCATTATCATCATCTCATCATGATATCATCGTCATGATATCATCATCATCATCATCATCTCATCATGATATCATCATCGTGATATCATCATCATCATCTCATCATGATATCATCGTCATGATATCATCATCATCATCATCTCATCATGATATCATCATCATCATCATCATCATCTCATCATGATATCATCATCACCATCATCATCTCATCATGATATCAACATCATCATCATCTCCTCATGATATCATCATCATAATCATCATCTCATCATGATATCATCATCATGATATCATCATCATCATCTCATCATGATATCATCATAATCAGCATCATCTCATCATGATATCATCATCATGATGTCATCATGATATCATCATCTCATCATGATATCATCATCCTGATAATATCATCATCATCATCATCATCTCATCATGATATCATCATCATCATCATCATCATCATCATCATCTCATCATGATATAATCATCATGATATCATCATCATCATCTCATCATGATATCATCATCAAGATATCATCATCTCATGGTGATATCATCATCATCATCATCATCATCATCATCTCATCATGATATCATCATCATCATCATCATCGTCATCTCATCATGATGTCATCATCATCATCATCATCTCATCATGATATGATCATCATCATCATCTCATCATGATATCATCATAATGATATCATAATCATCATCTTATCATGATATCATCATCATGATATCATCATCATCATCTCATCATGATATCATCATCATCATTATCTCATCATGATATCATCATCATTATCATCATCATTATCACATCATGACATCATCATCATCTCATCATGATATCATTATCATCATCATCTCATCATGATATCATCATCATCATGATATTATTATCATCATCATCTCATCATGATATCATCATCATCATCATCATGATATCATCATCATGATATCATCATCATGATATCATCATCATGATATCATCATCATGATATCATCATCATCATGATATCATCATCATGATATCATCATCATCATGATATCATTATCATCATCATCATCATCTCATCATGATATCATCATCATGATATCATCATCATCATCATCAACATGATATCATCATCATCATCATCATGATACCATCATCATGATATCATCATCATCATCATCATCATCATCATCATCTCATCATGATATTATCATCATCATCATCATCATCATCATCATCATCATCATCATTTCATCATGATATCATCATCATGATATCATCATCATCATCTCATCATAATCATCATCATCTCATCATTATATCATCATCATCATCATCATCATCATCATCATCATCATCATCATCATCATCATCATCATCATCTCATCATGATATCATCATCATGATATCATCATCATCATCTCATCATGATATCATTATCATCATCTCATCATGATATCATCGTCATGATATCATCATCATCATCATCATCTCATCATGATATCATCATCGTGATATCATCATCATCATCTCATCATGATATCATCGTCATGATATCATCATCATCATCATCTCATCATGATATCATCATCATCATCATCATCATCTCATCATGATATCATCATCACCATCATCATCTCATCATGATATCATCATCATCATCATCTCCTCATGATATCATCATCATAATCATCATCTCATCATGATATCATCATCATGATATCATCATCATCATCTCATCATGATATCATCATAATCAGCATCATCTCATCATGATATCATCATCATGATGTCATCATGATATCATCATCTCATCATGATATCATCATCCTGATAATATCATCATCATCATCATCATCTCATCATGATATCATCATCATCATCATCATCATCTCATCATGATATAATCATCATGATATCATCATCATCATCATCTCATCATGATATCATCATCAAGATATCATCATCTCATGGTGATATCATCATCATCATCATCATCATCATCATCATCTCATCATGATATCATCATCATCATCATCATCATCTCATCATGATATCATCATCATCATCTCATCATGATATCATCATCATCATCTCATCATGATATCGTCATCGTTATATCATCATCATCAGCATCTCATCATGATATAATCATCATGATATCATCATCATCATCTCATCATGATAAAATCATCATGATATCATCATCTCATCATGATATCATCATCTCATCATGATATCACCATCATGATATCATCATCATCATCTTCATCATCATCTCATCATGATATCATCATCATGATATCATCATCATCATCATCATCTCATCATGATGTCATCATCATCATCATCATGTCATCATGATATCATCATCATCATCACCATCTCATCATGCTATCATTATCATCATCTCATCATGATATCATCATCATTTCATCATGATATCATCATCATCATCTCATCATGATATCATCATCATCATCATCATCTCATCATGATATCATCATCTCATCATGATATCATCATCATCATCATCATCTCATCATGATATCATCATCATGATATCATCATCATCATCATCATCATTATGATATCATCATCATGATATCATCATCATCATCATCATCATCATCATCATCATCATCATCTCATCATTATATCATCATCATGGTATCATCATCATGATATCATCATCATCATCATCATCTCATCATGATATCATCATCATGATATCATCATCATCATCATCATCATCATCATCATCATCATGATATCATCATCATGATATCATCATCATCATCATCTCATCATGATATCATCATCATCATCATCATCATCATCTCATCATGATATCATCATCATCATCATCATCATCATCATCATCATCATCATCATCATCATCATCATCATGATATCATCATCATGATATCATCATCATCTTCATCTCATCATGATATCATCATCATCATCATCTCATCATGATATCATCATCATGATATTATCATCATCTCATCATGATATCATCATCATCATCATCATGATATCATCATCATGATATCATCATCATCATCATCATCTCATCATGATATCATCATCATGATATCATCATCATCATCATCATGATATCATCATCATGATATCATCATCATGATATCATCATCATCATCATCATCATCATCATCATCATCATCATCATCATCATCTCATCATTATATCATCATCATGGTATCATCATCATCATCATCATCTCATCATGATATCATCATCATGATATCATCATCATGATATCATCATCATGATATCATCATCATCATCATCATCATCTCATCATGATATCATCATCATGATA
>JAYKOZ010000024.1:847500-850000 GCA_036172795.1 Pelodytes ibericus
TCATCATCATCATCTCATCATTATATCATCATCATGGTATCATCATCATCATCATCATCATCTCATCATGATATCATCATCATGATATCATCATCATGATATCATCATCATCATCATCATCATCTCATCATGATATCATCATCATGATATCATCATCATCATCATGATATCATCATCATGATAACATCATCATCATCATCATGATATCATCATCATGATATCATCATCATGATATCATCATCATGATATCATCATCATCATCATCTCATCATTATATCATCATCATGGTATCATCATCATCATCATCATCATCTCATCATGATATCATCATCATCATCATCTCATCATGATATCATCATCATGATATCATCATCATGATATCATCATCATCATCATCATCATCATCTCATCATGATATCATCATCATCATCATCATCATCTCATCATTATATCATCATCATGGTATCATCATCATCATCATCATCATCATCATCATCTCATCATGATATCATCATCATTATATCATCATCATCTCATCATGATATCATCATCATTATATTATCATCATCTCATCATGATATCATCATCATGATATCATCATCATCATCTCATCATGATATCATCATCATGATATCATCAGCATGATATCATCATCATCATCTCATCATGATATCATCATCATCATTTCATCATGATATCATCATCATGATATCATCATCATTTTCATCTCATCATGATATCATAATCATTTCATCATGATATCATCATCATTTTCATCTCATCATGATATCATCATCAACATCATCATCATCATCATCATCATCATCATCATCATCATCATCATCTCATCATTATATCATCATCATGGTATCATCATCATCATCATCATCATCTCATCATGATATCATCATCATCATCATCTCATCATGATATCATCATCATGATATCATAATCATCATCATCATCATCATCTCATCATGATATCATCATCATCATCATCATCATCTCATCATTATATCATCATCATGGTATCATCATCATCATCATCATCATCATCATCATCTCATCATGATATCATCATCATTATATCATCATCATCTCATCATGATATCATCATCATTATATTATCATCATCTCATCATGATATCATCATCATGATATCATCATCATCATCTCATCATGATATCATCATCATGATATCATCAGCATGATATCATCATCATCATCTCATCATGATATCATCATCATCATTTCATCATGATATCATCATCATGATATCATCATCATTTTCATCTCATCATGATATCATAATCATTTCATCATGATATCATCATCATTTTCATCTCATCATGATATCATCATCAACATCATCATCATCATCATCATCATCATCATCATCATCATCATCATCATCTCATCATTATATCATCATCATGGTATCATCATCATCATCATCATCATCTCATCATGATATCATCATCATCATCATCTCATCATGATATCATCATCATGATATCATAATCATCATCATCATCATCATCTCATCATGATATCATCATCATCATCATCATCATCATCTCATCATTATATCATCATCATGGTATCATCATCATCATCATCATCATCTCATCATGATATCATCATCATTATATCATCATCATCTCATCATGATATCATCATCATTATATTATCATCATCTCATCATGATATCATCATCATGATATCATCATCATCATCTCATCATGATATCATCAGCATGATATCATCATCATCATCTCATCATGATATCATCATCATCATTTCATCATGATATCATCATCATGATATCATCATCATTTTCATCTCATCATGATATCATCATCATTTCATCATGATATCATCATCATTTTCATCTCATCATGATATCATCATCAACATCATCATCATCATCATCATCATCATCATCATCATCATCATCTCATCATTATATCATCATCATCATCATCATCTCATCATGATATCATCATCATGATATCATCATCATCATCATCATCTCATCATGATATCATCATCATCATCATCATCTCATCATTATATCATCATCATCATCATCATCATCATCATCATCATCATCATCATCATCTCATCATGATATCATCATCATGATATCATCATCATGATATCATCATCATCATCTCATCATGATATCATCATCATCATCATCATCATCTCATCATGATATCATCATCATGATATCCTCATCATCATCACCTCATCATGATATCATCATCCTGATAATATCATCATCATCATCATCATCATCATCATCATCATCTCATCATTATATCATCAGCATCATCATCTCATCATGATATAATCATCATGATATCATCATCATCATATCATCATGATATCATCATCATCTCATCATGATATCCTCATCATCATCACCTCATCATGATATCATCACCCTGATAATATCATCATCATCATCATCATCATCTCATCATGATATCATCAT
>JAYKOZ010000024.1:855000-870000 GCA_036172795.1 Pelodytes ibericus
TCTCATCATGATATCATCATCATCATCTCATCATGATATCGTCATCGTTATATCATCATCATCAGCATCTCATCATGATATCATCATCATGATATCATCATCATCATCATCTCATCATGATATCATCATCAAGATATCATCATCTCATGGTGATATCATCATCATCATCATCATCATCATCATCATGTCATCATGATATCATCATCATCATCACCATCTCATCATGCTATCATTATCATCATCTCATCATGATATCATCATCATTTCATCATGATATCATCATCATCATCTCATCATGATATCATCATCATCATCATCTCATCATGATATCATCATCTCATCATGATATCATCATCATCATCATCATCTTATCATGATATCATCATCATGATATCATCATCATCATCATCATCATGATATCATCATCATGATATCATCATCATCATCATCATCATCATCATCATCTCATCATTATATCATCATCATGGTATCATCATCATCATCATCATCATCATCATCTCATCATGATATCATCATCATGATATCATCATCATGATATCATCATCATCATCATCATCATCATCTCATCATGATATCATCATCATGATATCATCATCATCATCATCATCATCATCATCATGATATCATCATCATGATATCATCATCATCATCATCTCATCATGATATCATCATCATCATCATCATCATCATCTCATCATGATATCATCATCATCATCATCATCATCATTCACATCATCATCATCATCATCATCATCATCATGATATCATCATCATGATATCATCATCATCTTCATCTCATCATGATATCATCATCATCTCATCATGATATCCTCATCATCATCACCTCATCATGATATCATCATCCTGATAATATCATCATCATCATCATCATCATCATCTCATCATTATATCATCATCATCTCATCATGATATCATCATCATGATATCATCATCATGATATCATCATCATCATCTCATCATGATATCATCATCATCTCATCATGATATCATCATCATCATGATATTATCATCATCTCATCATGATATCATCATCATCATCTCATCATGACATCATCATCATCGTCTCATCATGATATCATCATCATCATCATCATCATCATCATCTCATCATGATATCATCATCATCATCATCATCTCATCATGATATCATCATCATCATCTCATCATGATATCATCATCATCATCATCATCATCATCATCTCATCATGATATCATCATCATCATCATCATCTCATCATGATATCATCATCATCATCATCATCATCATCATCTCATCATGATATCATCATCATCATCATCTCATCATGATATCATCATCATCATCTCATCATGATATCATCATCATCATCATCATCATCATCATCATCATCATCATCATCATCTCATCATGATATCATCATCATCTCATCATGATATCATCATCATCATCTCATCATGATATCATCATCATCATCATCATCATCATCATCATCATCTCATCATGATATCATCATCATCATCTCATCATGATATCATCATCATCAACATCTCATCATGATATCATCATCATCATCTCATCATGATATCATCATAATGATATCATAATCATCATCTTATCATGATATCATCATCATCATCTCATCATGATATCATCATCATCATCATCATCATCATCTTATCATGATATCATCATCATCATCTCATCATGATATCATCATCATCATCTCATCATGATATCATCATAATGATATCATAATCATCATCTTATCATGATATCATCATCATCATCATCATCATCATCTTATCATGATATCATCATCATCATCATCATCATCATCATCATCATCTCATCATGATATCATCATCATCATCATCTCATCATGATATCATCATCATCATCATCATCATCATCATCGTCATCTCATCATGATGTCATCATCATCATCATCATCTCATCATGATATGATCATCATCATCATCTCATCATGATATCATCATAATGATATCATAATCATCAACTTATCATGATATCATCATCATGATATCATCATCATCATCTCATCATGATATCATCATCATCATTATCTCATCATGATATCATCATCATCATCATCATTATCACATCATGACATCATCATCATCTCATCATGATATCATTATCATCATCATCTCATCATGATATCATCATCATCATGATATCATTATCATCATCATCTCATCATGATATCATCATCATCATCATGATATCATCATCATGATATCATCATCATGATATCATCATCATCATGATATCATCATCATGATATCATCATCATCATGATATCATTATCATCATCATCATCATCATCTCATCATGATATCATCATCATGATATCATCATCATCATCATCAACATGATATCATCATCATCATCATCATCATGATACCATCATCATGATATCATCATCATCATCATCATCATCATCTCATCATGATATTATCATCATCATCATCATCATCATCATCATCATCATTTCATCATGATATCATCATCATGATATCATCATCATCATCTCATCATAATCATCATCATCTCATCATTATATCATCATCATCATCATCATCATCATCATCATCATCTCCTCATGATATCATCATCATGATATCATCATCATCTCATCATGATATCATTATCATCATCTCATCATGATATCATCGTCATGATATCATCATCATCATCATCATCATCTCATCATGATATCATCATCGTGATATCATCATCATCATCATCATCTCATCATGATATCATCGTCATGATATCATCATCATCATCATCTCATCATGATATCATCATCATCATCATCATCTCATCATGATATCATCATCATCATCTCATCATGATATCATCATCATGATATCATCAGCATGATATCATCATCATCATCTCATCATGATATCATCATCATCATTTCATCATGATATCATCATCATGATATCATCATCATTTTCATCTCATCATGATATCATCATCATTTCATCATGATATCATCATCATCATCTCATCATGATATCATCATCATCATTTCATCATCATCATCATCATCATCATCATCATCATCATCATCATCATCATCATCATCATCATCATCTCATCATTATATCATCATCATCATCATCATCATCATCATCTCATCATGATATCATCATCATGATATCATCATCATCATCATCATCATCATCTCATCATGATATCATCATCATCATCATCATCTCATCATTATATCATCATCATCATCATCATCATCATCATCATCATCATCATCATCATCATCATCATCTCATCATGATATCATCATCATGATATCATCATCATCATCTCATCATGATATCATCATCATCATCTCATCATGATATCATCATCATCTCATCATGATATCATCATCATGATATCATCATCATGATATCATCATCATCATCTCATCATGATATCATCATCATCATCATCTCATCATGATATCATCATCATGATATCCTCATCATCATCACCTCATCATGATATCATCATCCTGATAATATCATCATCATCATCATCATCATCATCATCATCATCATCATCATCATCTCATCATTATATCATCAGCATCATCATCTCATCATGATATAATCATCATGATATCATCATCATCATATCATCATGATATAATCATCATCTCATCATGATATCCTCATCATCATCACCTCATCATTATATCATCATCCTGATAATATCATCATCATCATCATCATCATCATCATCATCTCATCATTTTATCATCATCATCATCATCTCATCATGATATAATCATCATGATATCATTATCATCATCTCATCATGATTGCATCATCATGATATCATCATCATGATATCATCATCATCATCATCATCATCATCATCATCATCATCATCATCATCATCATCTCATGATGATATCATCTTCATCATCATCATCATCATCATCATCATCATCATCTCATCATGATATCATCATCATGATATCATCATCATCATCATCATCTCATCGTGATATCATCATCATCATCATCATCATCATCTCATCATGATATCATCATCATGATATTATCATCATCTCATCATGATATCATCATCATCATCATCATCATCATCATCATCATGATATCATCATCATCATCTCATCATGATATCATCATCATCATCTCATCATGATATCATCATCATCATCATCTCATCATGATATCATCATCATGATATCATCATCATGATATCCTCATCATGATATCATCATCATCATCTCATCATGATATCATCATCATCATCATCTCATCATGATATCATCATCATGATATCCTCATCATCATCACCTCATCATGATATCATCATCCTGATAATATCATCATCATCATCATCATCTCATCATTATATCATCAGCATCATCATCTCATCATGATATAATCATCATGATATCATCATCATCATATCATCATGATATCATCATCATCTCATCATGATATCCTCATCATCATCACCTCATCATGATATCATCATCCTGATAATATCATCATCATCATCATCATCATCATCTCATCATTATATCATCATCATCTCATCATGATATCATCATCATGATATCATCATCATGATATCATCATCATCATCTCATCATGATATCATCATCATCTCATCATGATATCATCATCATCATGATATTATCATCATCTCATCATGATATCATCATCATCATCTCATCATGACATCATCATCATCGTCTCATCATGATATCATCATCATCATCATCTCATCATGATATCATTATCATCATCTCATCATGATATCATCGTCATGATATCATCATCATCATCATCATCTCATCATGATATCATCATCGTGATATCATCATCATCATCTCATCATGATATCATCGTCATGATATCATCATCATCATCATCTCATCATGATATCATCATCATCATCATCATCATCTCATCATGATATCATCATCACCATCATCATCTCATCATGATATCATCATCATCATCATCTCCTCATGATATCATCATCATAATCATCATCTCATCATGATATCATCATCATGATATCATCATCATCATCATCTCATCATGATATCATCATAATCAGCATCATCTCATCATGATATCATCATCATGATGTCATCATGATATCATCATCTCATCATGATATCATCATCCTGATAATATCATCATCATCATCATCATCATCTCATCATGATATCATCATCATCATCATCATCATCATCTCATCATGATATAATCATCATGATATCATCATCATCATCATCTCATCATGATATCATCATCAAGATATCATCATCTCATGGTGATATCACCATCATCATCATCATCATCATCATCATCATCATCTCATCATGATATCATCATCATCATCATCATCTCATCATGATATCATCATCATCATCTCATCATGATATCATCATCATCATCTCATCATGATATCGTCATCGTTATATCATCATCATCAGCATCTCATCATGATATAATCATCATGATATCATCATCATCATCTCATCATGATAAAATCATCATGATATCATCATCTCATCATGATATCATCATCTCATCATGATATCATCATCATGATATCATCATCTCATCATGATATCATCATCATGATATCATCATCATCATCTTCATCATCATCTCATCATGATATCATCATCATGATATCATCATCATCATCATCATCTCATCATGATGTCATCATCATCATCATCATGTCATCATGATATCATCATCATCATCAGCATCTCATCATGCTATCATTATCATCATCTCATCATGATATCATCATCATTTCATCATGATATCATCATCATCATCTCATCATGATATCATCATCATCATCATCATCTCATCATGATATCATCATCTCATCATGATATCATCATCATCATCATCTCATCATGATATCATCATCATGATATCATCATCATCATCATCATCATCATGATATCATCATCATCATCATCATCATCATCATCATCATCTCATCATTATATCATCATCATGGTATCATCATCATCATCATCATCATCATCATCATCTCATCATGATATCATCATCATGATATCATCATCATGATATCATCATCATCATCATCATCTCATCATGATATCATCATTATGATATCATCATCATCATCATCATCATCATCATCATCATCATCATCATCATGATATCATCATCATGATATCATCATCATCATCATCTCATCATGATATCATCATCATCATCATCATCATCTCATCATGATATCATCATCATCATCATCATCATCATCATCATCATCATCTTCATCATCATCATGATATCATCATCATGATATCATCATCATCTTCATCTCATCATGATATCATCATCATCATCTCATCATGATATCATCATCATGATATTATCATCATCTCATCATGATATCATCATCATCATCATCATCATGATATCATCATCATCATCATCATCATGATATCATCATCATGATATCATCATCATCATCATCATCATCTCATCATGATATCATCATCATGATATCATCATCATCATCATCATGATATCATCATCATGATATCATCATCATGATATCATCATCATCATCATCATCATCATCATCATCATCTCATCATTATAACATCATCATGGTATCATCATCATCATCATCATCTCATCATGATATCATCATCATGATATCATCATCATGATATCATCATCATCATCATCATCTCATCATGATATCATCATCATGATATCATCATCATCATCATGATATCATCATCATGATAACATCATCATCATCATCATGATATCATCATCATGATATCATCATCATGATATCATCATCATGATATCATCATCATCATCATCATCATCATCTCATCATTATATCATCATCATGGTATCATCATCATCATCATCTCATCATGATATCATCATTATCATCATCATCATCATCATCATCTCATCATGATATCATCATCATCATCATCTCATCATGATATCATCATCATGATATCATCATCATCATCATCATCATCATCATCATCATCATCATCTCATCATGATATCATCATCATCATCATCATCATCATCATCATCATCATCATCATCATCATCTCATCATGATATCATCATCATTATATCATCATCATCTCATCATGATATCATCATCATTATATTATCATCATCTCATCATGATATCATCATCATGATATCATCATCATCATCTCATCATGATATCATCATCATCATTTCATCATGATATCATCATTTCATCATGATATCATCATCATGATATCATCATCATTTTCATCTCATCATGATATCATCATCATTTCATCATGATATCATCATCATTTTCATCTCATCATGATATCATCATCAACATCATCATCATCATCATCATCATCATCATCATCATCATCTCATCATTATATCATCATCATCATCATCATCATCATCTCATCATGATATCATCATCATGATATCATCATCATCATCATCATCTCATCATGATATCATCATCATCATCATCATCATCTCATCATTATATCATCATCATCATCATCATCATCATCATCATCATCATCATCATCATCATCTCATCATGATATCATCATCATGATATCATCATCATGATATCATCATCATCATCTCATCATGATATCATCATCATCATCATCATCTCATCATGATATCATCATCATGATATCCTCATCATGATCACCTCATCATGATATCATCATCCTGATAATATCATCATCATCATCATCATCATCATCATCATCTCATCATTATATCATCAGCATCATCATCTCATCATGATATAATCATCATGATATCATCATCATCATCATATCATCATGATATCATCATCATCTCATCATGATATCCTCATCATCATCACCTCATCATGATATCATCACCCTGATAATATCATCATCATCATCATCATCATCATCTCATCATGATATCATCATCATCATCATCATCTCATCATGATATCATCATCATGATATCATCATCATCATCATGATATCATCATCATCTCATTATGATATCATCATCATGATATCATCATCATCATCATCATCATCATCTCATCATGATATCATCATCATGATATCATCATCATGATATCATCATCATCATCATCATCTCATAATTATATCATCATCTCATCATGATATCATCATCATGATATCATCATCATCATCATCATCATCATCATCATCATCATCATCATCATCTCATCATTATATCATCATCATGGTATCATCATCATCATCATCATCTCATCATGATATCATCATCATGATATCATCATCATGATATCATCATCATCATCATCATCTCATCATGATATCATCATCATGATATCATCATCATCATGATATCATCATCATCATCATGATATCATCATCATGATATCATCATCATGATATCATCATCATGATATCATCATCATCATCATCTCATCATTATATCATCATCATCATGGTATCATCATCATCATCATCATCATCTCATCATGATATCATCATCATCATCATCATCATCTCATCATGATATCATCATCATCATCATCATCATCTCATCATTATATCATCATCATGGTATCATCATCATCATCTCATCATGATATCATCATCATTATATCATCATCATCTCATCATGATATCATCATCATTATATCATCATCATCTCATCATGATATCATCATCATGATATCATCATCATCATCTCATCATGATATCATCATCATGATATCATCAGCATGATATCATCATCATCATCTCATCATGATATCATCATCATCATTTCATCATGATATCATCATCATGATATCATCATCATTTTCATCTCATCATGATATCATCATCATTTCATCATGATATCATCATCATCATCATCTCATCATGATATCATCATCATGATATCATCATCATCATCATCATCATCATCTCATCATGATATCATCATCATCATCATCATCATCATCATCATCATCATCATCATCTCATCATGATATCATCATCATCATCTCATCATGATATCATCATCATCATCATCATCGTCATCTCATCATGATGTCATCATCATCATCATCATCTCATCATGATATGATCATCATCATCATCTCATCATGATATCATCATAATGATATCATAAACATCATCTTATCATGATATCATCATCATGATATCATCATCATCATCTCATCATGATATCATCATCATCATTATCTCATCATGATATCATCATCATCATCATCATCATTATCACATCATGACATCATCATCATCATCATGATATCATTATCATCATCATCTCATCATGATATCATCATCATCATCATCATGATATCATCATCATCTCATCATGATATCATCATCATCATCATCATGATATCATCATCATGATATCATCATCATGATATCATCATCATCATGATATCATCATCATGATATCATCATCATCATGATATCATTATCATCATCATCATCATCTCATCATGATATCATCATCATGATATCATCATCATCATCATCAACATGATATCATCATCATCATCATCATGATACCATCATCATGATCACCTCATCATGATATCATCATCCTGATAATATCATCATCATCATCATCATCATCATCATCATCTCATCATTATATCATCAGCATCATCATCTCATCATGATATAATCATCATGATATCATCATCATCATCATATCATCATGATATCATCATCATCTCATCATGATATCCTCATCATCATCACCTCATCATGATATCATCACCCTGATAATATCATCATCATCATCATCATCATCTCATCATGATATCATCATCATCATCATCATCTCATCATGATATCATCATCATGATATCATCATCATCATCATGATATCATCATCATCTCATTATGATATCATCATCATGATATCATCATCATCATCATCATCATCATCATCTCATCATGATATCATCATCATGATATCATCATCATGATATCATCATCATCATCATCATCTCATAATTATATCATCATCTCATCATGATATCATCATCATGATATCATCATCATCATCATCATCATCATCATCATCATCATCATCATCATCTCATCATTATATCATCATCATGGTATCATCATCATCATCATCATCTCATCATGATATCATCATCATGATATCATCATCATGATATCATCATCATCATCATCATCTCATCATGATATCATCATCATGATATCATCATCATCATGATATCATCATCATCATCATGATATCATCATCATGATATCATCATCATGATATCATCATCATGATATCATCATCATCATCATCTCATCATTATATCATCATCATCATGGTATCATCATCATCATCATCATCATCTCATCATGATATCATCATCATCATCATCATCATCTCATCATGATATCATCATCATCATCATCATCATCTCATCATTATATCATCATCATGGTATCATCATCATCATCTCATCATGATATCATCATCATTATATCATCATCATCTCATCATGATATCATCATCATTATATCATCATCATCTCATCATGATATCATCATCATGATATCATCATCATCATCTCATCATGATATCATCATCATGATATCATCAGCATGATATCATCATCATCATCTCATCATGATATCATCATCATCATTTCATCATGATATCATCATCATGATATCATCATCATTTTCATCTCATCATGATATCATCATCATTTCATCATGATATCATCATCATCATCATCTCATCATGATATCATCATCATGATATCATCATCATCATCATCATCATCATCTCATCATGATATCATCATCATCATCATCATCATCATCATCATCATCATCATCATCTCATCATGATATCATCATCATCATCTCATCATGATATCATCATCATCATCATCATCGTCATCTCATCATGATGTCATCATCATCATCATCATCTCATCATGATATGATCATCATCATCATCTCATCATGATATCATCATAATGATATCATAAACATCATCTTATCATGATATCATCATCATGATATCATCATCATCATCTCATCATGATATCATCATCATCATTATCTCATCATGATATCATCATCATCATCATCATCATTATCACATCATGACATCATCATCATCATCATGATATCATTATCATCATCATCTCATCATGATATCATCATCATCATCATCATGATATCATCATCATCTCATCATGATATCATCATCATCATCATCATGATATCATCATCATGATATCATCATCATGATATCATCATCATCATGATATCATCATCATGATATCATCATCATCATGATATCATTATCATCATCATCATCATCTCATCATGATATCATCATCATGATATCATCATCATCATCATCAACATGATATCATCATCATCATCATCATGATACCATCATCATGATATCATCATCATCATCATCATCTCATCATGATATTATCATCATCATCATCATCATCATCATCATCATCATCATCATCATCATTTCATCATGATATCATCATCATGATATCATCATCATCATCTCATCATAATCATCATCATCTCATCATTATATCATCATCATCATCATCATCATCATCATCTCATCATGATATCATCATCATGATATCATCATCATCATCTCATCATGATATCATTATCATCATCTCATCATGATATCATCGTCATGATATCATCATCATCATCATCATCTCATCATGATATCATCATCGTGATATCATCATCATCATCTCATCATGATATCATCGTCATGATATCATCATCATCATCATCTCATCATGATATCATCATCATCATCATCTCATCATGATATCATCATCACCATCATCATCTCATCATGATATCATCATCATCATCATCTCCTCATGATATCATCATCATAATCATCATCTCATCATGATATCATCATCATGATATCATCATCATCATCTCATCATGATATCATCATAATCAGCATCATCTCATCATGATATCATCATCATGATGTCATCATGATATCATCATCTCATCATGATATCATCATCCTGATAATATCATCATCATCATCATCATCTCATCATGATATCATCATCATCATCATCATCATCATCATCATCATCTCATCATGATATAATCATCATGATATCATCATCATCATCTCATCATGATATCATCATCAAGATATCATCATCTCATGGTGATATCATCATCATCATCATCATCATCATCATCTCATCATGATATCATCATCATCATCATCATCGTCATCTCATCATGATGTCATCATCATCATCATCATCTCATCATGATATGATCATCATCATCATCTCATCATGATATCATCATAATGATATCATAATCATCATCTTATCATGATATCATCATCATGATATCATCATCATCATCTCATCATGATATCATCATCATCATTATCTCATCATGATATCATCATCATTATCATCATCATTATCACATCATGACATCATCATCATCTCATCATGATATCATTATCATCATCATCTCATCATGATATCATCATCATCATGATATTATTATCATCATCATCTCATCATGATATCATCATCATCATCATCATGATATCATCATCATGATATCATCATCATGATATCATCATCATGATATCATCATCATCATGATATCATCATCATGATATCATCATCATCATGATATCATTATCATCATCATCATCATCTCATCATGATATCATCATCATGATATCATCATCATCATCATCAACATGATATCATCATCATCATCATCATGATACCATCATCATGATATCATCATCATCATCATCATCATCATCTCATCATGATATTATCATCATCATCATCATCATCATCATCATCATCATCATCATCATCATCATCATTTCATCATGATATCATCATCATGATATCATCATCATCATCTCATCATAATCATCATCATCTCATCATTATATCATCATCATCATCATCATCATCATCATCATCATCATCATCATCATCATCATCTCATCATGATATCATCATCATGATATCATCATCATCATCTCATCATGATATCATTATCATCATCTCATCATGATATCATCGTCATGATATCATCATCATCATCATCATCTCATCATGATATCATCATCGTGATATCATCATCATCATCTCATCATGATATCATCGTCATGATATCATCATCATCATCATCTCATCATGATATCATCATCATCATCATCATCATCTCATCATGATATCATCATCACCATCATCATCTCATCATGATATCATCATCATCATCATCTCCTCATGATATCATCATCATAATCATCATCTCATCATGATATCATCATCATGATATCATCATCATCATCTCATCATGATATCATCATAATCAGCATCATCTCATCATGATATCATCATCATGATGTCATCATGATATCATCATCTCATCATGATATCATCATCCTGATAATATCATCATCATCATCATCATCTCATCATGATATCATCATCATCATCATCATCATCATCTCATCATGATATAATCATCATGATATCATCATCATCATCATCTCATCATGATATCATCATCAAGATATCATCATCTCATGGTGATATCATCATCATCATCATCATCATCATCATCATCATCATCATCATCTCATCATGATATCATCATCATCATCATCATCATCTCATCATGATATCATCATCATCATCTCATCATGATATCATCATCATCATCTCATCATGATATCGTCATCGTTATATCATCATCATCAGCATCTCATCATGATATAATCATCATGATATCATCATCATCATCTCATCATGATAAAATCATCATGATATCATCATCTCATCATGATATCATCATCTCATCATGATATCACCATCATGATATCATCATCATCATCTTCATCATCATCTCATCATGATATCATCATCATGATATCATCATCATCATCATCATCTCATCATGATGTCATCATCATCATCATCATGTCATCATGATATCATCATCATCATCACCATCTCATCATGCTATCATTATCATCATCTCATCATGATATCATCATCATTTCATCATGATATCATCATCATCATCTCATCATGATATCATCATCATCATCATCATCTCATCATGATATCATCATCTCATCATGATATCATCATCATCATCATCATCTCATCATGATATCATCATCATCATCATCATGTCATCATGATATCATCATCATCATCACCATCTCATCATGCTATCATTATCATCATCATCATCATCATCATCATCATCTCATCATTATATCATCATCATGGTATCATCATCATGATATCATCATCATCATCATCATCTCATCATGATATCATCATCATGATATCATCATCATCATCATCATCATCATCATCATGATATCATCATCATGATATCATCATCATCATCATCTCATCATGATATCATCTTCATCATCATCATCATCATCTCATCATGATATCATCATCATCATCATCATCATCATCATCATCATCATCATCATCATCATCATCATCATGATATCATCATCATGATATCATCATCATCTTCATCTCATCATGATATCATCATCATCATCATCTCATCATGATATCATCATCATGATATTATCATCATCTCATCATGATATCATCATCATCATCATCATGATATCATCATCATGATATCATCATCATCATCATCATCTCATCATGATATCATCATCATGATATCATCATCATCATCATCATGATATCATCATCATGATATCATCATCATGATATCATCATCATCATCATCATCATCATCATCATCATCATCATCATCATCATCTCATCATTATATCATCATCATGGTATCATCATCATCATCATCA
>JAYKOZ010000024.1:875000-877500 GCA_036172795.1 Pelodytes ibericus
ATCATCATCATCTCATCATGATATCATCATCATGATATCATCATCATCATCATCATCATCATCATGATATCATCATCATGATATCATCATCATCATCATCTCATCATGATATCATCATCATCATCATCATCATCATGATATCATCATCATCATCATCATCATCATCATCATCATCATGATATCATCATCATGATATCATCATCATCTTCATCTCATCATGATATCATCATCATCATCATCTCATCATGATATCATCATCATGATATTATCATCATCTCATCATGATATCATCATCATCATCATCATGATATCATCATCATGATATCATCATCATCATCATCATCTCATCATGATATCATCATCATGATATCATCATCATCATCATCATGATATCATCATCATGATATCATCATCATGATATCATCATCATGATATCATCATCATCATCATCATCATCATCATCATCTCATCATTATATCATCATCATGGTATCATCATCATCATCATCATCATCTCATCATGATATCATCATCATGATATCATCATCATGATATCATCATCATCATCATCATCTCATCATGATATCATCATCATGATATCATCATCATCATCATGATATCATCATCATGATAACATCATCATCATCATCATGATATCATCATCATGATATCATCATCATGATATCATCATCATGATATCATCATCATCATCATCTCATCATTATATCATCATCATGGTATCATCATCATCATCATCATCATCTCATCATGATATCATCATCATCATCATCTCATCATGATATCATCATCATGATATCATCATCATGATATCATCATCATCATCATCATCATCATCTCATCATGATATCATCATCATCATCATCATCATCTCATCATTATATCATCATCATGGTATCATCATCATCATCATCATCATCATCATCTCATCATGATATCATCATCATTATATCATCATCATCTCATCATGATATCATCATCATTATATTATCATCATCTCATCATGATATCATCATCATGATATCATCATCATCATCTCATCATGATATCATCATCATGATATCATCAGCATGATATCATCATCATCATCTCATCATGATATCATCATCATCATTTCATCATGATATCATCATCATGATATCATCATCATTTTCATCTCATCATGATATCATAATCATTTCATCATGATATCATCATCATTTTCATCTCATCATGATATCATCATCAACATCATCATCATCATCATCATCATCATCATCATCATCATCATCATCATCATCATCTCATCATTATATCATCATCATGGTATCATCATCATCATCATCATCATCTCATCATGATATCATCATCATCATCATCTCATCATGATATCATCATCATGATATCATAATCATCATCATCATCATCATCATATCATCATGATATCATCATCATCATCATCATCATCATCTCATCATTATATCATCATCATGGTATCATCATCATCATCATCATCATCTCATCATGATATCATCATCATTATATCATCATCATCTCATCATGATATCATCATCATTATATTATCATCATCTCATCATGATATCATCATCATGATATCATCATCATCATCTCATCATGATATCATCAGCATGATATCATCATCATCATCTCATCATGATATCATCATCATCATTTCATCATGATATCATCATCATGATATCATCATCATTTTCATCTCATCATGATATCATCATCATTTCATCATGATATCATCATCATTTTCATCTCATCATGATATCATCATCAACATCATCATCATCATCATCATCATCATCATCATCATCATCTCATCATTATATCATCATCATCATCATCATCTCATCATGATATCATCATCATGATATCATCATCATCATCATCATCTCATCATGATATCATCATCATCATCATCATCTCATCATTATATCATCATCATCATCATCATCATCATCATCATCATCATCATCTCATCATGATATCATCATCATGATATCATCATCATGATATCATCATCATCATCTCATCATGATATCATCATCATCATCATCATCATCTCATCATGATATCATCATCATGATATCCTCATCATCATCACCTCATCATGATATCATCATCCTGATAATATCATCATCATCATCATCATCATCATCATCATCTCATCATTATATCATCAGCATCATCATCTCATCATGATATAATCATCATGATATCATCATCATCATATCATCATGATATCATCATCATCTCATCATGATATCCTCATCATCATCACCTCATCATGATATCATCACCCTGATAATATCATCATCATCATCATCATCATCTCATCATGATATCATCATCATCATCATCATCATCATCATCTCATCATGATATCATCATCATGATATCATCATCATCATCATGATATCATCATCATCATCATGATATCATCATCATCTCATTATGATATCATCATCATGATA
>JAYKOZ010000024.1:882500-887500 GCA_036172795.1 Pelodytes ibericus
TATCATCATCTCATCATGATATCATCATCATTTCATCATGATATCATCATCATCATCATCTCATCATGATATCATCATCATCATCTCATCATGATATCATCATCATCATCATCATCTCATCATGATATCATCATCATGATATCATCATCATCATCATCATCATCATGATATCATCATCATGATATCATCATCATCATCATCATCATCATCATCATCTCATCATTATATCATCATCATGGTATCATCATCATCATCATCATCATCATCATCATCATCATCATCATCTCATCATAATATCATCATCATGATATCATCATCATGATATCATCATCATCATCATCATCATCTCATCATGATATCATCATCATGATATCATCATCATCATCATCATCATCATCATCATCATATCATCATCATGATATCATCATCATCATCATCATCTCATCATGATATCATCATCATCATCATCATCATCTCATCATGATATCATCATCATCATCATCATCATCATCATCATCATCATCATCATCATCATCATCATCATCATGATATCATCATCATGATATCATCATCATCTTCATCTCATCATGATATCATCATCATCATCATCTCATCATGATATCATCATCATGATATCATCATCATCTCATCATGATATCATCATCATCATCATCATGATATCATCATCATGATATCATCATCATCATCATCATCATCATCATCTCATCATGATATCATCATCATGATATCATCATCATCATCATCATGATATCATCATCATGATATCATCATCATGATATCATCATCATCATCATCATCATCATCATCATCATCATCATCTCATCATTATATCATCATCATGGTATCATCATCATCATCATCATCATCATCATCATCATCATCTCATCATGATATCATCATCATGATATCATCATCATGATATCATCATCATCATCATCATCATCTCATCATGATATCATCATCATGATATCATCATCATAATCATCATGATATCATCATCATGATAACATCATCATCATCATCATGATATCATCATCATGATATCATCATCATGATATCATCATCATGATATCATCATCATCATCATCATCATCATCATCTCATCATTATATCATCATCATGGTATCATCATCATCATCATCATCATCTCATCATGATATCATCATCATCATCATCTCATCATGATATCATCATCATGATATCATCATCATCATCATCATCTCATCATGATATCATCATCATCATCATCATCATCATCTCATCATTATATCATCATCATGGTATCATCATCATCATCATCATCATCATCATCATCTCATCATGATATCATCATCATTATATCATCATCATCTCATCATGATATCATCATCATTATATTATCATCATCTCATCATGATATCATCATCATGATATCATCATCATCATCTCATCATGATATCATCATCATGATATCATCAGCATGATATCATCATCATCATCTCATCATGATATCATCATCATCATTTCATCATGATATCATCATCATGATATCATCATCATTTTCATCTCATCATGATATCATCATCATTTCATCATGATATCATCATCATTTTCATCTCATCATGATATCATCATCAACATCATCATCATCATCATCATCATCATCATCATCATCTCATCATTATATCATCATCATCATCATCTCATCATGATATCATCATCATCATCTCATCATGATATCATCATCATCATCATCATCATCATCATCATCATCTCATCATGATATCATCATCATCATCATCATCTCATCATGATATCATCATCATCATCATCTCATCATGATATCATCATCATCATCTCATCATGATATCATCATCATCATCATCATCATCATCATCATCTCATCATGATATCATCATCATCATCATCTCATCATGATATCATCATCATCATCTCATCATGATATCATCATCATCATCATCATCATCTCATCATGATATCATCATCATCATCTCATCATAATATCATCATCATCAACATCTCATCATGATATCATCATCATCATCATCTCATCATGATATCATCATAATGATATCATAATCATCATCTTATCATGATATCATCATCATCATCATCATCATCATCATCATCTCATCATGATATCATCATCATCATCATCATCATCATCATCATCATCATCTTATCATGATATCATCATCATCATCTCATCATGATATCATCATCATCATCTCATCATGATATCATCATAATGATATCATAATCATCATCTTATCATGATATCATCATCATCATCATCATCATCATCATCATCATCATCATCTTATCATGATATCATCATCATCATCATCATCATCATCATCATCATCATCTCATCATGATATCATCATCATCATCTCATCATGATATCATCATCATCATCATCATAATCGTCATCTCATCATGATGTCATCATCATCATCATCATCTCATCATGATATGATCATCATCATCATCTCATCATGATATCATCATAATGATATCATAATCATCATCTTATCATGATATCATCATCATGATATCATCATCATCATCTCATCATGATATCATCATCATCATTATCTCATCATGATATCATCATCATCATTATCACATCATGACATCATCATCATCTCATCATGATATCATTATCATCATCATCTCATCATGATATCATCATCATATCATTATCATCATCTCATCATGATATCATCATCATCATCATCATGATATCATCATCATGATATCATCATCATGATATCATCATCATCATGATATCATCATCATGATATCATCATCATCATGATATCATTATCATCATCATCATCATCATCTCATCATGATATCATCATCATGATATCATCATCATCATCATCAACATGATATCATCATCATCATCATCATGATACCATCATCATGATATCATCATCATCATCATCATCATCATCTCATCATGATATTATCATCATCATCATCATCATCATCATCATCATTTCATCATGATATCATCATCATGATATCATCATCATGATATCATCATCATCATCTCATCATAATCATCATTATCTCATCATTATATCATCATCATCATCATCATCATCATCATCTCATCATGATATCATCATCATGATATCATCATCATCATCTCATCATGATATCATTATCATCATCTCATCATGATATCATCGTCATGATATCATCATCATCATCATCATCTCATCATGATATCATCATCGTGATATCATCATCATCATCATCATCTCATCATGATATCATCGTCATGATATCATCATCATCATCATCTCATCATGATATCATCATCATCATCATCATCTCATCATGATATCATCATCACCATCATCATCTCATCACGATATCATCATCATCATCATCTCCTCATGATATCATCATCATAATCATCATCTCATCATGATATCATCATCATGATATCATCATCATCATCTCATCATGATATCATCATAATCAGCATCATCTCATCATGATATCATCATCATGATGTCATCATGATATCATCATCTCATCATGATATCATCATCCTGATAATATCATCATCATCATCATCATCATCATCATCTCATCATGATATCATCATCATCATCATCATCATCATCATCTCATCATGATATAATCATCATGATATCATCATCATCATATCATCATGATATCATCATCATCTCATCATGATATCATCATCATGATATCATCATCATCATCATCTTATCATGATATCATCATCAAGATATCATCATCTCATGGTGATATCATCATCATCATCATCATCATCATCATCATCTCATCATGATATCATCATCATCATCATCATCATCTCATCATGATATCATCATCATCATCTCATCATGATATCATCATCATCATCTCATCATGATATAATCATCATGATATCATCATCATCATCTCATCATGATAAAATCATCATGATATAATCATCTCATCATGATATCATCATCTCATCATGATATCATCATCTCATCATGATATCATCATCATGATATCATCATCATGATATCATCATCTCATCATGATATCATCATCATGATATCATCATCATCATCATCTTCATCATCATCTCATCATGATATCATCATCATGATATCATCATCATCATCATCATCTCATCATGATGTCATCATCATCATCATCATGTCATCATGATATCATCATCATCATCACCATCTCATCATGCTATCATTATCATCATCTCATCATGATATCATCATCATTTCATCATGATATCATCATCATCATCTCATCATGATATCATCATCATCATCATCATCATCATCATCATGATATCATCATCATGATATCATCATCATCATCATCATCATCATCATCATCATCATCTCATCATTATATCATCATCATGGTATCATCATCATCATCATCATCATCATCTCATCATGATATCATCATCATGATATCATCATCATGATATCATCATCATCATCATCATCTCATCATGATATCATCATCATGATATCATCATCATCATCATCATCATCATCATCATGATATCATCATCATGATATCATCATCATCATCATCATCTCATCATGATATCATCATCATCATCATCATCATCTCATCATGATATCATCATCATCATCATCATCATCATCATCATCATCATCATCATCATCATCATGATATCATCATCATGATATCATCATCATCTTCATCTCATCATGATATCATCATCATCATCATCTCATCATGATATCATCATCATGATATTATCATCATCTCATCATGATATCATCATCATCATCATCATGATATCATCATCATGATATCATCATCATCATCATCATCATCATCTCATCATGATATCATCATCATGATATCATCATCATCATCATCATGATATCATCATCATGATATCATCATCATGATATCATCATCATCATCATCATCATCATCAT
>JAYKOZ010000024.1:890000-955000 GCA_036172795.1 Pelodytes ibericus
TCATGATATCATCATCATGATATCATCATCATGATATCATCATCATCATCATCATCATCATCATCTCATCATTATATCATCATCATGGTATCATCATCATCATCATCATCATCTCATCATGATATCATCATCATCATCATCATCATCTCATCATGATATCATCATCATCATCATCTCATCATGATATCATCATCATCATCATCATCATCTCATCATTATATCATCATCATGGTATCATCATCATCATCTCATCATGATATCATCATCATTATATCATCATCATCTCATCATGATATCATCATCATTATATCATCATCATCTCATCATGATATCATCATCATGATATCATCATCATCATCTCATCATGATATCATCATCATGATATCATCAGCATGACATCATCATCATCATCTCATCATGATATCATCATCATCATTTCATCATGATATCATCATCATGATATCATCATCATTTTCATCTCATCATGATATCATCATCATTTCATCATGATATCATCATCATCATCTCATCATGATATCATCATCATCATTTCATCATCATCATCATCATCATCATCATCATCATCATCATCATCATCATCATCTCATCATTATATCATCATCATCATCATCATCATCATCATCATCATCATCATCATCTCATCATGATATCATCATCATGATATCATCATCATCATCATCATCTCATCATGATATCATCATCATCATCATCATCTCATCATTATATCATCATCATCATCATCATCATCATCATCTCATCATGATATCATCATCATGATATCATCATCATCATCTCATCATGATATCATCATCATCTCATCATGATATCATCATCATGATATCATCATCATGATATCATCATCATCATCTCATCATGATATCATCATCATCATCATCTCATCATGATATCATCATCATGATATCCTCATCATCATCACCTCATCATGATATCATCATCCTGATAATATCATCATCATCATCATCATCATCATCATCATCATCTCATCATTATATCATCAGCATCATCATCTCATCATGATATAATCATCATGATATCATCATCATCATATCATCATGATATAATCATCATCTCATCATGATATCCTCATCATCATCACCTCATCATTATATCATCATCCTGATAATATCATCATCATCATCATCATCATCATCATCTCATCATGATATGATCATCATCATCATCTCATCATGATATAATCATCATGATATCATTATCATCATCTCATCATGATTGCATCATCATGATATCATCATCATGATATCATCATCATCATCATCATCATCATCATCATCATCATTATCATCTCATCATGATATCATCATCATCATGATATCATTATCATCATCATCTCATCATGATATCATCATCATCATCATCATGATATCATCATCATGATATCATCATCATCATGATATCATCATCATGATATCATCATCATCATGATATCATTATCATCATCATCATCATCTCATCATGATATCATCATCATGATATCATCATCATCATCATCAACATGATATCATCATCATCATCATCATGATACCATCATCATGATATCATCATCATCATCATCATCATCTCATCATGATATTATCATCATCATCATCATCATCATCATCATCATTTCATCATGATATCATCATCATGATATCATCATCATCATCTCATCATAATCATCATCATCTCATCATTATATCATCATCATCATCATCATCATCATCATCATCATCATCATCTCATCATGATATCATCATCATGATATCATCATCATCATCTCATCATGATATCATTATCATCATCTCATCATGATATCATCGTCATGATATCATCATCATCATCATCATCTCATCATGATATCATCATCGTGATATCATCATCATCATCTCATCATGATATCATCGTCATGATATCATCATCATCATCATCTCATCATGATATCATCATCATCATCATCTCATCATGATATCATCATCACCATCATCATCTCATCATGATATCATCATCATCATCATCTCCTCATGATATCATCATCATAATCATCATCTCATCATGATATCATCATCATGATATCATCATCATCATCTCATCATGATATCATCATAATCAGCATCATCTCATCATGATATCATCATCATGATGTCATCATGATATCATCATCTCATCATGATATCATCATCCTGATAATATCATCATCATCATCATCATCTCATCATGATATCATCATCATCATCATCATCATCATCTCATCATGATATAATCATCATGATATCATCATCATCATCATCTCATCATGATATCATCATCAAGATATCATCATCTCATGGTGATATCATCATCATCATCATCATCATCATCATCATCATCATCTCATCATGATATCATCATCATCATCATAATCTCGTCATGATATCATCATCATCATCTCATCATGATATCATCATCATCATCTCATCATGATATCGTCATCGTTATATCATCATCATCAGCATCTCATCATGATATAATCATCATGATATCATCATCTCATCATGATATCATCATCATGATATCATCAACTCATCATGATATCATCATCATGATATCATCATCATCATCTTCATCATCATCTCATCATGATATCATCATCATGATATCATCATCATCATCATCATCTCATCATGATGTCATCATCATCATCATCATGTCATCATGATATCATCATCATCATCACCATCTCATCATGCTATCATTATCATCATCTCATCATGATATCATCATCATTTCATCATGATATCATCATCATCATCTCATCATGATATCATCATCATCATCATCATCTCATCATGATATCATCATCTCATCATGATATCATCATCATCATCATCATCTCATCATGATATCATCATCATGATATCATCATCATCATCATCATCATCATGATATCATCATCATGATATCATCATCATCATCATCATCATCATCATCATCATCTCATCATTATATCATCATCATGGTATCATCATCATCATCATCATCATCATCATCATCTCATCATGATATCATCATGATATCATCATCATGATATCATCATCATCATCATCATCTCATCATGATATCATCATCATGATATCATCATCATCATCATCATCATCATCATCATGATATCATCATCATGATATCATCATCATCATCATCTCATCATGATATCATCATCATCATCATCATCATCATCATGATATCATCATCATCATCATCATCATCATCATCATCATCATCATCATGATATCATCATCATGATATCATCATCATGATATCATCATCATCTTCATCTCATCATGATATCATCATCATCATCATCATCTCATCATTATATCATCATCATCATCATCATCATCATCATCATCATCATCTCATCATGATATCATCATCATGATATCATCATCATCATCTCATCATGATATCATCATCATCTCATCATGATATCATCATCATGATATCATCATCATGATATCATCATCATGATATCATCATCATCATCTCATCATGATATCATCATCATCATCATCTCATCATGATATCATCATCATGATATCCTCATCATCATCACCTCATCATGATATCATCATCCTGATAATATCATCATCATCATCATCATCATCATCATCATCATCTCATCATTATATCATCAGCATCATCATCTCATCATGATATAATCATCATGATATCATCATCATCATATCATCATGATATAATCATCATCTCATCATGATATCCTCATCATCATCACCTCATCATTATATCATCATCCTGATAATATCATCATCATCATCATCATCATCATCATCTCATCATTTTATCATCATCATCATCATCTCATCATGATATAATCATCATGATATCATTATCATCATCTCATCATGATTGCATCATCATGATATCATCATCATGATATCATCATCATCATCATCATCATCATCATTATCATCTCATCATGATATCATCATCATCATGATATCATCATCATCATCATCATCATCATCATCATCATCATCATCATCATCATCATCTCATCATGATATCATCATCATCATCTCATCATGATATCATCATCATCATCATCATCATCGTCATCTCATCATGATGTCATCATCATCATCATCATCTCATCATGATATGATCATCATCATCATCTCATCATGATATCATCATAATGATATCATAATCATCATCTTATCATGATATCATCATCATGATATCATCATCATCATCTCATCATGATATCATCATCATCATTATCTCATCATGATATCATCATCATCATTATCACATCATGACATCATCATCATCTCATCATGATATCATTATCATCATCATCTCATCATGATATCATCATCATCATGATATCATCATCATCATGATATCATTATCATCATCATCTCATCATGATATCATCATCATCATCATCATGATATCATCATCATGATATCATCATCATCATGATATCATCATCATGATATCATCATCATCATGATATCATTATCATCATCATCATCATCATCTCATCATGATATCATCATCATGATATCATCATCATCATCATCAACATGATATCATCATCATCATCATCATGATACCATCATCATGATATCATCATCATCATCATCATCATCATCATCATCATCTCATCATGATATTATCATCATCATCATCATCATCATCATCATCATCATCATCATTTCATCATGATATCATCATCATGATATCATCATCATCATCTCATCATAATCATCATCATGTCATCATTATATCATCATCATCATCATCATCATCATCATCATCATCATCATCTCATCATGATATCATCATCATGATATCATCATCATCATCTCATCATGATATCATTATCATCATCTCATCATGATATCATCGTCATGATATCATCATCATCATCATCATCTCATCATGATATCATCATCGTGATATCATCATCATCATCATCATCTCATCATTATATCATCGTCATGATATCATCATCATCATCATCTCATCATGATATCATCATCATCATCATCATCATCTCATCATGATATCATCATCACCATCATCATCTCATCATGATATCATCATCATCATCATCTCCTCATGATATCATCATCATAATCATCATCTCATCATGATATCATCATCATGATATCATCATCATCATCTCATCATGATATCATCATAATCAGCATCATCTCATCATGATATCATCATCATGATGTCATCATGATATCATCATCTCATCACCTGATAATATCATCATCATCATCATCATCATCATCTCATCATGATATCATCATCATCATCATCATCATCATCTCATCATGATATAATCATCATGATATCATCATCATCATATCATCATGATATCATCATCATCTCATCATGATATCATCATCATGATATCATCATCATCATCATCTTATCATGATATCATCATCAAGATATCATCATCTCATGGTGATATCATCATCATCATCATCATCATCATCATCATCTCATCATGATATCATCATCATCATCATCATCATCTCATCATGATATCATCATCATCATCTCATCATGATATCATCATCATCATCTCATCATGATATCGTCATCGTTATATCATCATCATCAGCATCTCATCATGATATAATCATCATGATATCATCATCATCATCTCATCATGATAAAATCATCATGATATAATCATCTCATCATGATATCATCATCTCATCATGATATCATCATCTCATCATGATATCATCATCTCATCATGATATCATCATCATGATATCATCATCATCATCTTCATCATCATCTCATCATGATATCATCATCATGATATCATCATCATCATCTCATCATGATGTCATCATCATCATCATCATCATGTCATCATGATATCATCATCATCATCACCATCTCATCATGCTATCATTATCATCATCTCATCATGATATCATCATCATTTCATCATGATATCATCATCATCATCTCATCATGATATCATCATCATCATCATCATCTCATCATGATATCATCATCATGATATCATCATCATCATCATCATCATGATATCATCATCATGATATCATCATCATCATCATCATCATCATCATCATCATCATCATCTCATCATTATATCATCATCATGGTATCATCATCATCATCATCATCATCATCATCATCATCTCATCATGATATCATCATCATCATCATCTCATCATGATATCATCATAATGATATCATAATCATCATCTTATCATGATATCATCATCATCATCATCATCATCATCATCTCATCATGATATCATCATCATCATCATCATCATCATCATCTTATCATGATATCATCATCATCATCTCATCATGATATCATCATCATCATCTCATCATGATATCATCATAATGATATCATAATCATCATCTTATCATGATATCATCATCATCATCATCATCATCATCATCATCATCTTATCATGATATCATCATCATCATCATCATCATCATCATCATCATCATCATCTCATCATGATATCATCATCATCATCTCATCATGATATCATCATCATCATCATCGTCATCTCATCATGATGTCATCATCATCATCATCATCTCATCATGATATGATCATCATCATCATCTCATCATGATATCATCATAATGATATCATAATCATCATCTTATCATGATATCATCATCATGATATCATCATCATCATCTCATCATGATATCATCATCATCATTATCTCATCATGATATCATCATCATCATCATCATTATCACATCATGACATCATCATCATCTCATCATGATATCATTATCATCATAATCTCATCATGATATCATCATCATCATGATATCATCATCATCATGATATCATTATCATCATCATCTCATCATGATATCATCATCATCATCATCATGATATCATCATCATGATATCATCATCATCATGATATCATCATCATGATATCATCATCATCATGATATCATTATCATCATCATCATCATCATCTCATCATGATATCATCATCATGATATCATCATCATCATCATCAACATGATATCATCATCATCATCATCATGATACCATCATCATGATATCATCATCATCATCATCATCATCTCATCATGATATTATCATCATCATCATCATCATCATCATCATCATCATCATCATTTCATCATGATATCATCATCATGATATCATCATCATCATCTCATCATAATCATCATCATCTCATCATTATATCATCATCATCATCATCATCATCATCATCATCATCATCATCTCATCATGATATCATCATCATGATATCATCATCATCATCTCATCATGATATCATTATCATCATCTCATCATGATATCATCGTCATGATATCATCATCATCATCATCATCTCATCATTATATCATCATCATCATCATCATCATCATCATCATCATCATCATCTCATCATGATATCATCGTCATGATATCATCATCATCATCATCTCATCATGATATCATCATCATCATCATCATCTCATCATGATATCATCATCACCATCATCATCTCATCATGATATCATCATCATCATCATCTCCTCATGATATCATCATCATAATCATCATCTCATCATGATATCATCATCATGATATCATCATCATCATCTCATCATGATATCATCATAATCAGCATCATCTCATCATGATATCATCATCATGATGTCATCATGATATCATCATCTCATCACCTGATAATATCATCATCATCATCATCATCATCATCATCATCTCATCATGATATCATCATCATCATCATCATCATCATCTCATCATGATATAATCATCATGATATCATCATCATCATATCATCATGATATCATCATCATCTCATCATGATATCATCATCATGATATCATCATCATCATCATCTTATCATGATATCATCATCAAGATATCATCATCTCATGGTGATATCATCATCATCATCATCATCATCATCTCATCATGATATCATCATCATCATCATCATCATCTCATCATGATATCATCATCATCATCTCATCATGATATCATCATCATCATCTCATCATGATATCGTCATCGTTATATCATCATCATCAGCATCTCATCATGATAAAATCATCATGATATAATCATCTCATCATGATATCATCATCTCATCATGATATCATCATCTCATCATGATATCATCATCATGATATCATCATCTCATCATGATATCATCATCATGATATCATCATCATCATCTTCATCATCATCTCATCATGATATCATCATCATGATATCATCATCATCATCATCATCTCATCATGATGTCATCATCATCATCATCATGTCATCATGATATCATCATCATCATCACCATCTCATCATGCTATCATTATCATCATCTCATCATGATATCATCATCATTTCATCATGATATCATCATCATCATCTCATCATGATATCATCATCATCATCATCATCTCATCATGATATCATCATCATGATATCATCATCATCATCATCATCATGATATCATCATCATGATATCATCATCATCATCATCATCATCATCATCATCATCATCATCTCATCATTATATCATCATCATGGTATCATCATCATCATCATCATCATCATCATCATCATCTCATCATGATATCATCATCATGATATCATCATCATGATATCATCATCATCATCTCATCATGATATCATCATCATGATATCATCATCATCATCATCATCATCATCATCATCATGATATCATCATCATGATATCATCATCATCATCATCATCTCATCATGATATCATCATCATCATCATCATCATCTCATCATGATATCATCATCATCATCATCATCATCATCATCATCATCATCATCATCATCATCATCATGATATCATCATCATGATATCATCATCATCTTCATCTCATCATGATATCATCATCATCATCATCTCATCATGATATCATCATCATGATATCATCATCATCTCATCATGATATCATCATCATCATCATCATGATATCATCATCATGATATCATCATCATCATCATCATCATCATCATCATCTCATCATGATATCATCATCATGATATCATCATCATCATCATCATGATATCATCATCATGATATCATCATCATGATATCATCATCATCATCATCATCATCATCATCATCTCATCATTATATCATCATCATGGTATCATCATCATCATCATCATCATCATCATCTCATCATGATATCATCATCATGATATCATCATCATGATATCATCATCATCATCATCATCATCTCATCATGATATCATCATCATGATATCATCATAATCATCATGATATCATCATCATGATAACATCATCATCATCATCATGATATCATCATCATGATATCATCATCATGATATCATCATCATGATATCATCATCATGATATCATCATCATCATCATCATCATCATCATCATCATCTCATCATTATATCATCATCATGGTATCATCATCATCATCATCATCATCTCATCATGATATCATCATCATCATCATCTCATCATGATATCATCATCATCATCATCATCATCATCATCTCATCATGATATCATCATCATCATCATCATCTCATCATTATATCATCATCATGGTATCATCATCATCATCATCATCATCATCATCATCTCATCATGATATCATCATCATTATATCATCATCATCTCATCATGATATCATCATCATTATATTATCATCATCTCATCATGATATCATCATCATGATATCATCATCATCATCTCATCATGATATCATCATCATGATATCATCAGCATGATATCATCATCATCATCTCATCATGATATCATCATCATCATTTCATCATGATATCATCATCATGATATCATCATCATTTTCATCTCATCATGATATCATCATCATTTCATCATGATATCATCATCATTTTCATCTCATCATGATATCATCATCAACATCATCATCATCATCATCATCATCATCATCATCATCATCATCATCATCATCATCTCATCATTATATCATCATCATCATCATCTCATCATGATATCATCATCATCATCTCATCATGATATCATCATCATCATCATCATCATCATCATCATCTCATCATGATATCATCATCATCATCTCATCATGATATCATCATCATCATCATCTCATCATGATATCATCATCATCATCTCATCATGATATCATCATCATCATCATCATCATCATCTCATCATGATATCATCATCATCATCATCTCATCATGATATCATCATCATCATCTCATCATGATATCATCATCATCATCATCATCATCATCATCATCTCATCATGATATCATCATCATCATCTCATCATAATATCATCATCATCAACATCTCATCATGATATCATCATCATCATCATCTCATCATGATATCATCATAATGATATCATAATCATCATCTTATCATGATATCATCATCATCATCATCATCATCATCATCATCTCATCATGATATCATCATCATCATCATCATCATCATCATCATCATCTTATCATGATATCATCATCATCATCTCATCATGATATCATCATCATCATCTCATCATGATATCATCATAATGATATCATAATCATCATCTTATCATGATATCATCATCATCATCATCATCATCATCATCATCATCATCTTATCATGATATCATCATCATCATCATCATCATCATCATCATCATCTCATCATGATATCATCATCATCATCTCATCATGATATCATCATCATCATCATCATCATCGTCATCTCATCATGATGTCATCAACATCATCATCATCTCATCATGATATGATCATCATCATCATCTCATCATGATATCATCATAATGATATCATAATCATCATCTTATCATGATATCATCATCATGATATCATCATCATCATCTCATCATGATATCATCATCATCATTATCTCATCATGATATCATCATCATCATTATCACATCATGACATCATCATCATCTCATCATGATATCATCATCATCTCATCATGATATCATCATCATCATCATATCATTATCATCATCTCATCATGATATCATCATCATCATCATCATGATATCATCATCATGATATCATCATCATGATATCATCATCATCATGATATCATCATCATGATATCATCATCATCATGATATCATTATCATCATCATCATCATCATCATCTCATCATGATATCATCATCATGATATCATCATCATCATCATCAACATGATATCATCATCATCATCATCATGATACCATCATCATGATATCATCATCATCATCATCATCATCATCATCTCATCATGATATTATCATCATCATCATCATCATCATCATCATTATTTCATCATGATATCATCATCATGATATCATCATCATCATCTCATCATAATCATCATCATCTCATCATTATATCATCATCATCATCATCATCATCATCATCATCTCATCATGATATCATCATCATGATATCATCATCATCATCTCATCATGATATCATTATCATCATCTCATCATGATATCATCGTCATGATATCATCATCATCATCATCATCTCATCATGATATCATCATCGTGATATCATCATCGTGATATCATCATCGTGATATCATCATCATCATCATCATCTCATCATGATATCATCGTCATGATATCATCATCATCATGATATCATCATCATGATATCATCATCATGATATCATCATCATCATCATGATATCATTATCATCATCATCATCATCATCTCATCATGATATCATCATCATGATATCATCATCATCATCATCAACATGATATCATCATCATCATCATCATGATACCATCATCATGATATCATCATCATCATCATCATCATCATCATCATCATCTCATCATGATATTATCATCATCATCATCATCATCATCATCATCATTTCATCATGATATCATCATCATGATATCATCATCATCATCTCATCATAATCATCATCATCTCATCATTATATCATCATCATCATCATCATCATCATCATCATCATCATCATCATCATCATCATCTCATCATGATATCATCATCATGATATCATCATCATCATCTCATCATGATATCATTATCATCATCTCATCATGATATCATCGTCATGATATCATCATCATCATCATCATCTCATCATGATATCATCATCGTGATATCATCATCATCATCATCATCTCATCATGATATCATCGTCATGATATCATCATCATCATCATCTCATCATGATATCATCATCATCATCATCATCTCATCATGATATCATCATCACCATCATCATCTCATCATGATATCATCATCATCATCATCTCCTCATGATATCATCATCATAATCATCATCTCATCATGATATCATCATCATGATATCATCATCATCATCTCATCATGATATCATCATAATCAGCATCATCTCATCATGATATCATCATCATGATATCATCATCATCATCATGATATCATTATCATCATCATCATCATCATCTCATCATGATATCATCATCATGATATCATCATCATCATCATCAACATGATATCATCATCATCATCATCATGATACCATCATCATGATATCATCATCATCATCATCATCATCATCATCTCATCATGATATTATCATCATCATCATCATCATCATCATCATCATCATCATTTCATCATGATATCATCATCATGATATCATCATCATCATCTCATCATAATCATCATCATCTCATCATTATATCATCATCATCATCATCATCATCATCATCATCATCATCATCATCATCATCATCATCATCATCATCATCATCTCATCATGATATCATCATCATGATATCATCATCATCATCTCATCATGATATCATTATCATCATCTCATCATGATATCATCGTCATGATATCATCATCATCATCATCATCTCATCATGATATCATCATCGTGATATCATCATCATCATCATCATCTCATCATGATATCATCGTCATGATATCATCATCATCATCATCTCATCATGATATCATCATCATCATCATCATCATCTCATCATGATATCATCATCACCATCATCATCTCATCATGATATCATCATCATCATCATCTCCTCATGATATCATCATCATAATCATCATCTCATCATGATATCATCATCATGATATCATCATCATCATCTCATCATGATATCATCATAATCAGCATCATCTCATCATGATATCATCATCATGATGTCATCATGATATCATCATCTCATCACCTGATAATATCATCATCATCATCATCATCATCATCATCTCATCATGATATCATCATCATCATCATCATCATCATCATCTCATCATGATATAATCATCATGATATCATCATCATCATATCATCATGATATCATCATCATCTCATCATGATATCATCATCATGATATCATCATCATCATCATCATCTTATCATGATATCATCATCAAGATATCATCATCTCATGGTGATATCATCATCATCATCATCATCATCATCATCATCTCATCATGATATCATCATCATCATCATCATCATCTCATCATGATATCATCATCATCATCTCATCATGATATCATCATCATCATCTCATCATGATATCGTCATCGTTATATCATCATCATCAGCATCTCATCATGATATAATCATCATGATATCATCATCATCATCTCATCATGATAAAATCATCATGATATAATCATCTCATCATGATATCATCATCTCATCATGATATCATCATCTCATCATGATATCATCATCATGATATCATCATCTCATCATGATATCATCATCATGATATCATCATCATCATCTTCATCATCATCTCATCATGATATCATCATCATGATATCATCATCATCATCATCTCATCATGATGTCATCATCATCATCATCATGTCATCATGATATCATCATCATCATCACCATCTCATCATGCTATCATTATCATCATCTCATCATGATATCATCATCATTTCATCATGATATCATCATCATCATCTCATCATGATATCATCATCATCATCATCATCTCATCATGATATCATCATCATGATATCATCATCATCATCATCATCATGATATCATCATCATGATATCATCATCATCATCATCATCATCATCATCTCATCATTATATCATCATCATGGTATCATCATCATCATCATCATCATCATCATCATCATCTCATCATGATATCATCATCATGATATCATCATCATGATATCATCATCATCATCATCATCTCATCATGATATCATCATCATGATATCATCATCATCATCATCATCATCATCATCATCATGATATCATCATCATGATATCATCATCATCATCATCATCTCATCATGATATCATCATCATCATCATCATCTCATCATGATATCATCATCATCATCATCATCATCATCATCATCATCATCATCATGATATCATCATCATGATATCATCATCATCTTCATCTCATCATGATATCATCATCATCATCATCTCATCATGATATCATCATCATGATATCATCATCATCTCATCATGATATCATCATCATCATCATCATGATATCATCATCATCATCATCATCATCATCTCATCATGATATCATCATCATGATATCATCATCATCATCATCATGATATCATCATCATGATATCATCATCATGATATCATCATCATCATCATCATCATCATCATCATCATCATCATCATCATCATCATCATCATCATCTCATCATTATATCATCATCATGGTATCATCATCATCATCATCATCATCATCATCATCATCTCATCATGATATCATCATCATGATATCATCATCATGATATCATCATCATCATCATCATCATCTCATCATGATATCATCATCATGATATCATCATCATAATCATCATGATATCATCATCATGATAACATCATCATCATCATCATGATATCATCATCATGATATCATCATCATGATATCATCATCATGATATCATCATCATGATATCATCATCATCATCATCATCATCATCTCATCATTATATCATCATCATGGTATCATCATCATCATCATCATCATCTCATCATGATATCATCATCATCATCATCTCATCATGATATCATCATCATGATATCATCATCATCATCATCATCTCATCATGATATCATCATCATCATCATCATCATCATCTCATCATTATATCATCATCATGGTATCATCATCATCATCATCATCATCATCATCATCTCATCATGATATCATCATCATTATATCATCATCATCTCATCATGATATCATCATCATTATATTATCATCATCTCATCATGATATCATCATCATGATATCATCATCATCATCTCATCATGATATCATCATCATCATTTCATCATGATATCATCATCATGATATCATCATCATTTTCATCTCATCATGATATCATCATCATTTCATCATGATATCATCATCATTTTCATCTCATCATGATATCATCATCAACATCATCATCATCATCATCATCATCATCATCTCATCATTATATCATCATCATCATCATCTCATCATGATATCATCATCATCATCTCATCATGATATCATCATCATCATCATCATCATCTTCATCTCATCATGATATCATCATCATCATCATCATCTCATCATGATATCATCATCATCATCATCTCATCATGATATCATCATCATCATCTCATCATGATATCATCATCATCATCATCATCATCATCATCTCATCATGATATCATCATCATCATCATCTCATCATGATATCATCATCATCATCTCATCATGATATCATCATCATCATCATCATCATCATCATCTCATCATGATATCATCATCATCATCTCATCATAATATCATCATCATCAACATCTCATCATGATATCATCATCATCATCATCTCATCATGATATCATCATAATGATATCATAATCATCATCTTATCATGATATCATCATCATCATCATCATCATCATCATCTCATCATGATATCATCATCATCATCATCATCATCATCATCTTATCATGATATCATCATCATCATCTCATCATGATATCATCATCATCATCTCATCATGATATCATCATAATGATATCATAATCATCATCTTATCATGATATCATCATCATCATCATCATCATCATCATCATCATCTTATCATGATATCATCATCATCATCATCATCATCATCATCATCTCATCATGATATCATCATCATCATCTCATCATGATATCATCATCATCATCATCATCATCGTCATCTCATCATGATGTCATCATCATCATCATCATCTCATCATGATATGATCATCATCATCATCTCATCATGATATCATCATAATGATATCATAATCATCATCTTATCATGATATCATCATCATGATATCATCATCATCATCTCATCATGATATCATCATCATCATTATCTCATCATGATATCATCATCATCATTATCACATCATGACATCATCATCATCTCATCATGATATCATTATCATCATCATCTCATCATGATATCATCATCATCATCATATCATTATCATCATCTCATCATGATATCATCATCATCATCATCATGATATCATCATCATGATATCATCATCATGATATCATCATCATCATGATATCATCATCATGATATCATCATCATCATGATATCATTATCATCATCATCATCATCATCTCATCATGATATCATCATCATGATATCATCATCACCATCATCAACATGATATCATCATCATCATCATCATGATACCATCATCATGATATCATCATCATCATCATCATCATCATCTCATCATGATATTATCATCATCATCATCATCATCATCATCATCATCATTTCATCATGATATCATCATCATGATATCATCATCATCATCTCATCATAATCATCATCATCTCATCATTATATCATCATCATCATCATCATCATCATCATCATCATCTCATCATGATATCATCATCATGATATCATCATCATCATCTCATCATGATATCATTATCATCATCTCATCATGATATCATCGTCATGATATCATCATCATCATCATCATCTCATCATGATATCATCATCGTGATATCATCATCATCATCATCATCTCATCATGATATCATCGTCATGATATCATCATCATCATCATCTCATCATGATATCATCATCATCATCATCATCTCATCATGATATCATCATCACCATCATCATCTCATCACGATATCATCATCATCATCATCTCCTCATGATATCATCATCATAATCATCATCTCATCATGATATCATCATCATGATATCATCATCATCATCTCATCATGATATCATCATAATCAGCATCATCTCATCTTGATATCATCATCATGATGTCATCATGATATCATCATCTCATCATGATATCATCATCCTGATAATATCATCATCATCATCATCATCATCTCATCATGATATCATCATCATCATCATCATCATCATCTCATCATGATATAATCATCATGATATCATCATCATCATATCATCATGATATCATCATCATCTCATCATGATATCATCATCATGATATCATCATCATCATCATCTTATCATGATATCATCATCAAGATATCATCATCTCATGGTGATATCATCATCATCATCATCATCATCATCATCATCATCTCATCATGATATCATCATCATCATCATCATCTCATCATGATATCATCATCATCATCTCATCATGATATCATCATCATCATCTCATCATGATATCGTCATCGTTATATCATCATCATCAGCATCTCATCATGATATAATCATCATGATATCATCATCATCTTCTCATCATGATAAAATCATCATGATATAATCATCTCATCATGATATCATCATCTCATCATGATATCATCATCTCATCATGATATCATCATCATGATATCATCATCATGATATCATCATCTCATCATGATATCATCATCATGATATCATCATCATCATCTTCATCATCATCTCATCATGATATCATCATCATGATATCATCATCATCATCATCATCTCATCATGATGTCATCATCATCATCATCATGTCATCATGATATCATCATCATCATCACCATCTCATCATGCTATCATTATCATCATCTCATCATGATATCATCATCATTTCATCATGATATCATCATCATCATCTCATCATGATATCATCATCATCATCATCATCTCATCATGATATCATCATCATGATATCATCATCATCATCATCATCATGATATCATCATCATGATATCATCATCATCATCATCATCATCATCATCATCTCATCATTATATCATCATCATGGTATCATCATCATCATCATCATCATCATCATCATCTCATCATGATATCATCATCATGATATCATCATCATGATATCATCATCATCATCATCATCTCATCATGATATCATCATCATGATATCATCATCATCATCATCATCATCATCATCATCATCATGATATCATCATCATGATATCATCATCATCATCATCATCTCATCATGATATCATCATCATCATCATCATCATCTCATCATGATATCATCATCATCATCATCATCATCATCATCATCATCATCATGATATCATCATCATGATATCATCATCATCTTCATCTCATCATGATATCATCATCATCATCATCTCATCATGATATCATCATCATGATATTATCATCATCTCATCATGATATCATCATCATCATCATCATCATCATGATATCATCATCATGATATCATCATCATCATCATCATCATCATCTCATCATGATATCATCATCATGATATCATCATCATCATCATGATATCATCATCATGATATCATCATCATGATATCATCATCATCATCATCATCATCATCATCATCATCATCATCATCTCATCATTATATCATCATCATGGTATCATCATCATCATCATCATCATCATCTCATCATGATATCATCATCATGATATCATCATCATGATATCATCATCATCATCATCATCTCATCATGATATCATCATCATGATATCATCATCATCATCATGATATCATCATCATGATAACATCATCATCATCATCATGATATCATCATCATGATATCATCATCATGATATCATCATCATGATATCATCATCATGATATCATCATCATGATATCATCATCATGATATCATCATCATCATCATCATCATCTCATCATTATATCATCATCATGGTATCATCATCATCATCATCTCATCATGATATCATCATCATCATCATCTCATCATGATATCATCATCATGATATCATCATCATCATCATCATCATCATCATCTCATCATGATATCATCATCATCATCATCATCTCATCATTATATCATCATCATGGTATCATCATCATCATCATCATCATCATCATCATCATCTCATCATGATATCATCATCATTATATCATCATCATCTCATCATGATATCATCATCATTATATTATCATCATCTCATCATGATATCATCATCATGATATCATCATCATCATCTCATCATGATATCATCATCATGATATCATCAGCATGATATCATCATCATCATCTCATCATGATATCATCATCATCATTTCATCATGATATCATCATCATGATATCATCATCATTTTCATCTCATTATGATATCATCATCATTTCATCATGATATCATCATCATTTTCATCTCATCATGATATCATCATCAACATCATCATCATCATCATCATCATCATCATCATCATCATCATCATCATCATCTCATCATTATATCATCACAATCATCATCATCATCATCATCATCATCTCATCATGATATCATCATCATGATATCATCATCATCATCATCATCTCATCATGATATCATCATCATCATCATCATCTCATCATTATATCATCATCATCATCATCATCATCATCATCATCATCATCATCATCATCATCATCATCATCTCATCATGATATCATCATCATTATATCATCATCATCTCATCATGATATCATCATCATTATATTATCATCATCTCATCATGATATCATCATCATGATATCATCATCATCATCTCATCATGATATCATCATCATGATATCATCATCATGATATCATCATCATGATATCATCATCATGATATCATCATCATGATATCATCATCATCATCATCATCATCTCATCATTATATCATCATCATGGTATCATCATCATCATCATCTCATCATGATATCATCATCATCATCATCTCATCATGATATCATCATCATGATATCATCATCATCATCATCATCATCATCATCTCATCATGATATCATCATCATCATCATCATCTCATCATTATATCATCATCATGGTATCATCATCATCATCATCATCATCATCATCATCATCTCATCATGATATCATCATCATTATATCATCATCATCTCATCATGATATCATCATCATTATATTATCATCATCTCATCATGATATCATCATCATGATATCATCATCATCATCTCATCATGATATCATCATCATGATATCATCAGCATGATATCATCATCATCATCTCATCATGATATCATCATCATCATTTCATCATGATATCATCATCATGATATCATCATCATTTTCATCTCATTATGATATCATCATCATTTCATCATGATATCATCATCATTTTCATCTCATCATGATATCATCATCAACATCATCATCATCATCATCATCATCATCATCATCATCATCATCATCATCATCATCATCTCATCATTATATCATCACAATCATCATCATCATCATCATCATCATCTCATCATGATATCATCATCATGATATCATCATCATCATCATCATCTCATCATGATATCATCATCATCATCATCATCTCATCATTATATCATCATCATCATCATCATCATCATCATCATCATCATCATCATCATCATCATCATCATCTCATCATGATATCATCATCATTATATCATCATCATCTCATCATGATATCATCATCATTATATTATCATCATCTCATCATGATATCATCATCATGATATCATCATCATCATCTCATCATGATATCATCATCATGATATCATCAGCATGATATCATCATCATGATATCATCATCATGATATCATCATCATCATCTCATCATGATATCATCATCATCATCATCTCATCATGATATCATCATCATGATATCCTCATCATCATCACCTCATCATGATATCATCATCCTGATAATATCATCATCATCATCATCATCATCATCATCATCATCTCATCATGATATCATCATCATTATATCATCATCATCTCATCATGATATCATCATCATTATATTATCATCATCTCATCATGATATCATCATCATGATATCATCATCATCATCATCTCATCATGATATCATCATCATGATATCATCAGCATGATATCATCATCATCATCTCATCATGATATCATCATCATCATCTCATCATGATATCATCATCATCATCATCATCTCATCATTATATCATCATCATCATCATCATCATCATCATCATCATCATCATCATCATCATCATCATCTCATCATGATAACATCATCATGATATCATCATCATGATATCATCATCATGATATCATCATCATCATCTCATCATGATATCATCATCATGATATCATCATCATGATATCATCATCATGATATCATCATCATCATCTCATCATGATATCATCATCATCATCATCTCATCATGATATCATCATCATGATATCCTCATCATCATCACCTCATCATGATATCATCATCCTGATAATATCATCATCATCATCATCATCATCATCATCTCATCATTATATCATCAGCATCATCATCTCATCATGATATAATCATCATGATATCATCATCATCATATCATCATGATATCATCATCATCTCATCATGATATCCTCATCATCATCACCTCATCATGATATCATCACCTTGATAATATCATCATCATCATCATCATCATCTCATCATGATATCATCATCATCATCATCATCTCATCATGATATCATCATCATGATATCATCATCATCATCATGATATCATCATCATCATCATGATATCATCATCATCTCATTATGATATCATCATCATCTCATTATGATATCATCATCATGATATCATCATCATCATCATCATCATCATCATCATCATCATCATCATCTCATCATGATATCATCATCATGATATCATCATCATCATCATCTCATAATTATATCATCATCTCATCATGATATCATCATCATGATATCATCATCATCATCATCATCATCATCATCATCATCATCATCATCATCATCTCATCATTATATCATCATCATGGTATCATCATCATCATCATCATCATCATCATCATCTCATCATGATATCATCATCATGATATCATCATCATGATATCATCATCATCATCATCTCATCATGATATCATCATCATGATATCATCATCATCATGATATCATCATGATATCATCATCATGATATCATCATCATGATATCATCATCATGATATCATCATCATGATATCATCATCATCATCATCATCATCATCTCATCATTATATCATCATCATGGTATCATCATCATCATCATCATCTCATCATGATATCATCATCATCATCATCATCATCTCATCATGATATCATCATCATCATCATCTCATCATGATATCATCATCATCATCATCATCATCTCATCATTATATCATCATCATGGTATCATCATCATCATCTCATCATGATATCATCATCATTATATCATCATCATCTCATCATGATATCATCATCATTATATCATCATCATCTCATCATGATATCATCATCATGATATCATCATCATCATCTCATCATGATATCATCATCATGATATCATCAGCATGACATCATCATCATCATCTCATCATGATATCATCATCATTTCATCATGATATCATCATCATGATATCATCATCATTTTCATCTCATCATGATATCATCATTATTTCATCATGATATCATCATCATCATCTCATCATGATATCATCATCATCATTTCATCATCATCATCATCATCATCATCATCATCATCATCATCATCTCATCATTATATCATCATCATCATCATCATCATCATCATCATCATCATCATCTCATCATGATATCATCATCATGATATCATCATCATCATCATCATCTCATCATGATATCATCATCATCATCATCATCTCATCATTATATCATCATCATCATCATCATCATCATCATCATCATTATATCATCATCATCATCATCATCATCATCATCATCATCATCTCATCATGATATCATCATCATCTCATCATGATATCATCATCATGATATCATCATCATCATCATCATCTCATCATGATATCATCATCATCATCATCATCTCATCATTATATCATCATCATCATCATCATCATCATCATCATCATCTCATCATGATATCATCATCATGATATCATCATCATCATCTCATCATGATATCATCATCATCTCATCATGATATCATCATCATGATATCATCATCATGATATCATCATCATCATCTCATCATGATATCATCATCATCATCATCTCATCATGATATCATCATCATGATATCCTCATCATCATCACCTCATCATGATATCATCATCCTGATAATATCATCATCATCATCATCATCATCATCATCATCATCATCATCATCATCTCATCATTATATCATCAGCATCATCATCTCATCATGATATAATCATCATGATATCATCATCATCATATCATCATGATATAATCATCATCTCATCATGATATCCTCATCATCATCACCTCATCATTATATCATCATCCTGATAATATCATCATCATCATCATCATCATCATCATCATCATCATCATCATCATCTCATCATTTTATCATCATCATCATCATCTCATCATGATATAATCATCATGATATCATTATCATCATCTCATCATGATTGCATCATCATGATATCATCATCATGATATCATCATCATCATCATCATCATCATCATCATCATTATCATCTCATCATGATATCATCATCATCATGATATCATTATCATCATCATCTCATCATGATATCATCATCATCATCATCATGATATCATCATCATGATATCATCATCATGATATCATCATCATCATGATATCATCATCATCATGATATCATTATCATCATCATCATCATCTCATCATGATATCATCATCATGATATCATCATCATCATCATCATCAACATGATATCATCATCATCATCATCATGATACCATCATCATGATATCATCATCATCATCATCATCATCTCATCATGATATTATCATCATCATCATCATCATCATCATCATCATCATCATCATCATCATTTCATCATGATATCATCATCATGATATCATCATCATGATATCATCATCATCATCTCATCATAATCATCATCATCTCATCATTATATCATCATCATCATCATCATCATCATCATCATCATCATCATCATCATCTCATCATGATATCATCATCATGATATCATCATCATCATCTCATCATGATATCATTATCATCATCTCATCATGATATCATCGTCATGATATCATCATCATCATCATCATCTCATCATGATATCATCATCGTGATATCATCATCATCATCTCATCATGATATCATCGTCATGATATCATCATCATCATCATCTCATCATGATATCATCATCATCATCATCTCATCATGATATCATCATCACCATCATCATCTCATCATGATATCATCATCATCATCATCTCCTCATGATATCATCATCATAATCATCATCTCATCATGATATCATCATCATGATATCATCATCATCATCTCATCATGATATCATCATCATCATCATCTCATCATGATATCATCATCACCATCATCATCTCATCATGATATCATCATCATCATCATCTCCTCATGATATCATCATCATAATCATCATCTCATCATGATATCATCATCATGATATCATCATCATCATCTCATCATTATATCATCATCATCATCATCATCATCATCATCATCATCATCATCTCATCATGATATCATCATCATGATATCATCATCATCATCATCATCTCATCATGATATCATCATCATCATCATCATCTCATCATTATATCATCATCATCATCATCATCATCATCATCATCATCATCATTATATCATCATCATCATCATCATCATCATCATCATCATCATCTCATCATGATATCATCATCATCTCATCATGATATCATCATCATGATATCATCATCATCATCATCATCTCATCATGATATCATCATCATCATCATCATCTCATCATTATATCATCATCATCATCATCATCATCATCATCATCATCTCATCATGATATCATCATCATGATATCATCATCATCATCTCATCATGATATCATCATCATCTCATCATGATATCATCATCATGATATCATCATCATGATATCATCATCATCATCTCATCATGATATCATCATCATCATCATCTCATCATGATATCATCATCATGATATCCTCATCATCATCACCTCATCATGATATCATCATCCTGATAATATCATCATCATCATCATCATCATCATCATCATCATCATCATCATCATCTCATCATTATATCATCAGCATCATCATCTCATCATGATATAATCATCATGATATCATCATCATCATATCATCATGATATAATCATCATCTCATCATGATATCCTCATCATCATCACCTCATCATTATATCATCATCCTGATAATATCATCATCATCATCATCATCATCATCATCATCATCATCATCATCATCTCATCATTTTATCATCATCATCATCATCTCATCATGATATAATCATCATGATATCATTATCATCATCTCATCATGATTGCATCATCATGATATCATCATCATGATATCATCATCATCATCATCATCATCATCATCATCATTATCATCTCATCATGATATCATCATCATCATGATATCATTATCATCATCATCTCATCATGATATCATCATCATCATCATCATGATATCATCATCATGATATCATCATCATGATATCATCATCATCATGATATCATCATCATCATGATATCATTATCATCATCATCATCATCTCATCATGATATCATCATCATGATATCATCATCATCATCATCATCAACATGATATCATCATCATCATCATCATGATACCATCATCATGATATCATCATCATCATCATCATCATCTCATCATGATATTATCATCATCATCATCATCATCATCATCATCATCATCATCATCATTTCATCATGATATCATCATCATGATATCATCATCATGATATCATCATCATCATCTCATCATAATCATCATCATCTCATCATTATATCATCATCATCATCATCATCATCATCATCATCATCATCATCATCATCTCATCATGATATCATCATCATGATATCATCATCATCATCTCATCATGATATCATTATCATCATCTCATCATGATATCATCGTCATGATATCATCATCATCATCATCATCTCATCATGATATCATCATCGTGATATCATCATCATCATCTCATCATGATATCATCGTCATGATATCATCATCATCATCATCTCATCATGATATCATCATCATCATCATCTCATCATGATATCATCATCACCATCATCATCTCATCATGATATCATCATCATCATCATCTCCTCATGATATCATCATCATAATCATCATCTCATCATGATATCATCATCATGATATCATCATCATCATCTCATCATGATATCATCATAATCAGCATCATCTCATCATGATATCATCATCATGATGTCATCATGATATCATCATCTCATCATGATATCATCATCCTGATAATATCATCATCATCATCATCATCTCATCATGATATCATCATCATCATCATCATCATCATCTCATCATGATATAATCATCATGATATCATCATCATCATCATCTCATCATGATATCATCATCAAGATATCATCATCTCATGGTGATATCATCATCATCATCATCATCATCATCATCATCTCATCATGATATCATCATCATCATCATAATCTCGTCATGATATCATCATCATCATCTCATCATGATATCATCATCATCATCTCATCATGATATCGTCATCGTTATATCATCATCATCATCAGCATCTCATCATGATATAATCATCATGATATCATCATCTCATCATGATATCATCATCATGATATCATCATCTCATCATGATATCATCATCATGATATCATCATCATCATCTTCATCATCATCTCATCATGATATCATCATCATGATATCATCATCATCATCATCATCTCATCATGATGTCATCATCATCATCATCATGTCATCATGATATCATCATCATCATCACCATCTCATCATGCTATCATTATCATCATCTCATCATGATATCATCATCATTTCATCATGATATCATCATCATCATCTCATCATGATATCATCATCATCATCATCATCTCATCATGATATCATCATCTCATCATGATATCATCATCATCATCATCATCATCATGATATCATCATCATGATATCATCATCATCATCATCATCATCTCATCATTATATCATCATCATGGTATCATCATCATCATCATCATCATCATCATCATCTCATCATGATATCATCATGATATCATCATCATGATATCATCATCATCATCATCATCTCATCATGATATCATCATCATGATATCATCATCATCATCATCATCATCATCATCATGATATCATCATCATGATATCATCATCATCATCATCTCATCATGATATCATCATCATCATCATCATCATCATCATCTCATCATGATATCATCATCATCATCATCATCATCATCATCATCATCATCATCATCATCATCATCATCATGATATCATCATCATGATATCATCATCATCTTCATCTCATCATGATATCATCATCATCATCATCATCTCATCATTATATCATCATCATCATCATCATCATCATCATCATCATCATCTCATCATGATATCATCATCATGATATCATCATCATCATCTCATCATGATATCATCATCATCTCATCATGATATCATCATCATGATATCATCATCATGATATCATCATCATCATCTCATCATGATATCATCATCATCATCATCTCATCATGATATCATCATCATGATATCCTCATCATCATCACCTCATCATGATATCATCATCCTGATAATATCATCATCATCATCATCATCATCATCATCATCATCATCATCATCATCATCATCTCATCATTATATCATCAGCATCATCATCTCATCATGATATAATCATCATGATATCATCATCATCATATCATCATGATATAATCATCATCTCATCATGATATCCTCATCATCATCACCTCATCATTATATCATCATCCTGATAATATCATCATCATCATCATCATCATCATCATCATCTCATCATTTTATCATCATCATCATCATCTCATCATGATATAATCATCATGATATCATTATCATCATCTCATCATGATTGCATCATCATGATATCATCATCATGATATCATCATCATCATCATCATCATCATCATCACATCATGATATCATCATCATCATGATATCATTATCATCATCATCTCATCATGATATCATCATCATCATCATCATGATATCATCATCATGATATCATCATCATCATGATATCATCATCATGATATCATCATCATCATGATATCATTATCATCATCATCATCATCTCATCATGATATCATCATCATGATATCATCATCATCATCATCAACATGATATCATCATCATCATCATCATGATACCATCATCATGATATCATCATCATCATCATCATCATCATCTCATCATGATATTATCATCATCATCATCATCATCATCATCATCATCATCATCATCATCATCATTTCATCATGATATCATCATCATGATATCATCATCATCATCTCATCATAATCATCATCATCTCATCATTATATCATCATCATCATCATCATCATCATCATCATCATCATCATCTCATCATGATATCATCATCATGATATCATCATCATCATCTCATCATGATATCATTATCATCATCTCATCATGATATCATCGTCATGATATCATCATCATCATCATCATCTCATCATGATATCATCATCGTGATATCATCATCATCTCATCATGATATCATCGTCATGATATCATCATCATCATCATCTCATCATGATATCATTATCATCATCTCATCATGATATCATCGTCATGATATCATCATCATCATCATCATCTCATCATGATATCATCATCGTGATATCATCATCATCATCTCATCATGATATCATCGTCATGATATCATCATCATCATCATCTCATCATGATATCATCATCATCATCATCTCATCATGATATCATCATCATCATCATCTCATCATGATATCATCATCACCATCATCATCTCATCATGATATCATCATCATCATCATCTCCTCATGATATCATCATCATAATCATCATCTCATCATGATATCATCATCATGATATCATCATCATCATCTCATCATGATATCATCATAATCAGCATCATCTCATCATGATATCATCATCATGATGTCATCATGATATCATCATCTCATCATGATATCATCATCCTGATAATATCATCATCATCATCATCATCTCATCATGATATCATCATCATCATCATCATCATCATCTCATCATGATATAATCATCATGATATCATCATCATCATCATCTCATCATGATATCATCATCAAGATATCATCATCTCATGGTGATATCATCATCATCATCATCATCATCATCATCATCATCATCATCATCATTATATCATCATCATCATCATCATCATCATCATCATCATCATCATCATCATCATCATGATATCATCATCATGATATCATCATCATCTTCATCTCATCATGATATCATCATCATCATCATCATCTCATCATTATATCATCATCATCATCATCATCATCATCATCATCATCATCATCATCATCATCATCTCATCATGATATCATCATCATGATATCATCATCATCATCTCATCATGATATCATCATCATCTCATCATGATATCATCATCATGATATCATCATCATGATATCATCATCATCATCTCATCATGATATCATCATCATCATCATCTCATCATGATATCATCATCATGATATCCTCATCATCATCACCTCATCATGATATCATCATCCTGATAATATCATCATCATCATCATCATCATCATCATCATCATCATCATCATCATCTCATCATTATATCATCAGCATCATCATCTCATCATGATATAATCATCATGATATCATCATCATCATATCATCATGATATAATCATCATCTCATCATGATATCCTCATCATCATCACCTCATCATTATATCATCATCCTGATAATATCATCATCATCATCATCATCATCATCATCTCATCATTTTATCATCATCATCATCATCATCTCATCATGATATAATCATCATGATATCATTATCATCATCTCATCATGATTGCATCATCATGATATCATCATCATGATATCATCATCATCATCATCATCATCATCATCATCACATCATGATATCATCATCATCATGATATCATTATCATCATCATCTCATCATGATATCATCATCATCATCATCATGATATCATCATCATGATATCATCATCATCATGATATCATCATCATGATATCATCATCATCATGATATCATTATCATCATCATCATCATCTCATCATGATATCATCATCATGATATCATCATCATCATCATCAACATGATATCATCATCATCATCATCATGATACCATCATCATGATATCATCATCATCATCATCATCATCATCTCATCATGATATTATCATCATCATCATCATCATCATCATCATCATCATCATCATCATCATCATCATTTCATCATGATATCATCATCATGATATCATCATCATCATCTCATCATAATCATCATCATCTCATCATTATATCATCATCATCATCATCATCATCATCATCATCATCATCATCATCATCATCTCATCATGATATCATCATCATGATATCATCATCATCATCTCATCATGATATCATTATCATCATCTCATCATGATATCATCGTCATGATATCATCATCATCATCATCATCTCATCATGATATCATCATCGTGATATCATCATCATCTCATCATGATATCATCGTCATGATATCATCATCATCATCATCTCATCATGATATCATTATCATCATCTCATCATGATATCATCGTCATGATATCATCATCATCATCATCATCATCTCATCATGATATCATCATCGTGATATCATCATCATCATCTCATCATGATATCATCGTCATGATATCATCATCATCATCATCTCATCATGATATCATCATCATCATCATCTCATCATGATATCATCATCATCATCATCTCCTCATGATATCATCATCATAATCATCATCTCATCATGATATCATCATCATGATATCATCATCATCATCTCATCATGATATCATCATAATCAGCATCATCTCATCATGATATCATCATCATGATGTCATCATGATATCATCATCTCATCATGATATCATCATCCTGATAATATCATCATCATCATCATCATCTCATCATGATATCATCATCATCATCATCATCATCATCTCATCATGATATAATCATCATGATATCATCATCATCATCATCTCATCATGATATCATCATCAAGATATCATCATCTCATGGTGATATCATCATCATCATAATCATCATCATCATCATCTCATCATGATATCATCATCATCATCATAATCTTGTCATGATATCATCATCATCATCTCATCATGATATCATCATCATCATCTCATCATGATATCGTCATCGTTATATCATCATCATCAGCATCTCATCATGATATAATCATCATGATATCATCATCTCATCATGATATCATCATCATGATATCATCATCTCATCATGATATCATCATCATGATATCATCATCATCATCTTCATCATCATCTCATCATGATATCATCATCATGATATCATCATCATCATCATCATCTCATCATGATGTCATCATCATCATCATCATCATGTCATCATGATATCATCATCATCATCACCATCTCATCATGCTATCATTATCATCATCTCATCATGATATCATCATCATTTCATCATGATATCATCATCATCATCTCATCATGATATCATCATCATCATCATCATCTCATCATGATATCATCATCTCATCATGATATCATCATCATCATCATCATCTCATCATGATATCATCATCATGATATCATCATCATCATCATCATCATCATGATATCATCATCATGATATCATCATCATCATCATCATCATCATCTCATCATTATATCATCATCATGGTATCATCATCATCATCATCATCATCATCATCATTATATCATCATCATATCATCATGATATCATCATCATGATATCATCATCATCATCATCATCTCATCATGATATCATCATCATGATATCATCATCATCATCATCATCATCATGATATCATCATCATGATATCATCATCATCATCATCTCATCATGATATCATCATCATCATCATCATCATCATCATCTCATCATGATATCATCATCATCATCATCATCATCATCATCATCATCATCATCATCATCATCATCATCATGATATCATCATCATGATATCATCATCATCTTCATCTCATCATGATATCATCATCATCATCATCATCTCATCATTATATCATCATCATCATCATCATCATCATCATCATCATCTCATCATGATATCATCATCATGATATCATCATCATCATCTCATCATGATATCATCATCATCTCATCATGATATCATCATCATGATATCATCATCATGATATCATCATCATCATCTCATCATGATATCATCATCATCATCATCTCATCATGATATCATCATCATGATATCCTCATCATCATCACCTCATCATGATATCATCATCCTGATAATATCATCATCATCATCATCATCATCATCATCATCATCATCTCATCATTATATCATCAGCATGATATCATCATCATCATCTCATCATGATATCATCATCATCTCATCATGATATCATCATCATGATATCATCATCATGATATCATCATCATCATCTCATCATGATATCATCATCATCATCATCTCATCATGATATCATCATCATGATATCCTCATCATCATCACCTCATCATGATATCATCATCCTGATAATATCATCATCATCATCATCATCATCATCATCTCATCATTATATCATCAGCATCATCATCTCATCATGATATAATCATCATGATATCATCATCATCATATCATCATGATATAATCATCATCTCATCATGATATCCTCATCATCATCACCTCATCATTATATCATCATCCTGATAATATCATCATCATCATCATCATCATCATCATCATCTCATCATTTTATCATCATCATCATCATCTCATCATGATATAATCATCATGATATCATTATCATCATCTCATCATGATTGCATCATCATGATATCATCATCATGATATCATCATCATCATCATCATCATCATTATCATCTCATCATGATATCATCATCATCATGATATCATTATCATCATCATCTCATCATGATATCATCATCATCATCATCATGATATCATCATCATGATATCATCATCATCATGATATCATCATCATGATATCATCATCATCATGATATCATTATCATCATCATCATCATCTCATCATGATATCATCATCATGATATCATCATCATCATCATCAACATGATATCATCATCATCATCATCATGATACCATCATCATGATATCATCATCATCATCATCATCTCATCATGATATTATCATCATCATCATCATCATCATCATCATCATCATCATTTCATCATGATATCATCATCATGATATCATCATCATCATCTCATCATAATCATCATCATCTCATCATTATATCATCATCATCATCATCATCATCATCATCATCATCATCTCATCATGATATCATCATCATGATATCATCATCATCATCTCATCATGATATCATTATCATCATCTCATCATGATATCATCGTCATGATATCATCATCATCATCATCATCTCATCATGATATCATCATCGTGATATCATCATCATCATCTCATCATGATATCATCGTCATGATATCATCATCATCATCATCTCATCATGATATCATCATCATCATCATCTCATCATGATATCATCATCACCATCATCATCTCATCATGATATCATCATCATCATCATCTCCTCATGATATCATCATCATAATCATCATCTCATCATGATATCATCATCATGATATCATCATCATCATCTCATCATGATATCATCATAATCAGCATCATCTCATCATGATATCATCATCATGATGTCATCATGATATCATCATCTCATCATGATATCATCATCCTGATAATATCATCATCATCATCATCATCTCATCATGATATCATCATCATCATCATCATCATCATCTCATCATGATATAATCATCATGATATCATCATCATCATCATCTCATCATGATATCATCATCAAGATATCATCATCTCATGGTGATATCATCATCATCATCATCATCATCATCATCATCATCATCTCATCATGATATCATCATCATCATCATCATCTCATCATGATATCATCATCATCATCTCATCATGATATCATCATCATCATCTCATCATGATATCGTCATCGTTATATCATCATCATCAGCATCTCATCATGATATAATCATCATGATATCATCATCTCATCATGATATCATCATCTCATCATGATATCATCATCATGATATCATCATCTCATCATGATATCATCATCATGATATCATCATCATCATCTTCATCATCATCTCATCATGATATCATCATCATGATATCATCATCATCATCATCATCTCATCATGATGTCATCATCATCATCATCATGTCATCATGATATCATCATCATCATCACCATCTCATCATGATATCATCATCATGATAACATCATCATCATCATCATGATATCATCATCATGATATCATCATCATGATATCATCATCATGATATCATCATCATCATCATCATCATCATCTCATCATTATATCATCATCATGGTATCATCATCATCATCATCATCATCTCATCATGATATCATCATCATCATCATCTCATCATGATATCATCATCATGATATCATCATCATCATCATCATCATCATCATCATCTCATCATTATATCATCATCATGGTATCATCATCATCATCATCATCATCATCATCTCATCATGATATCATCATCATTATATCATCATCATCTCATCATGATATCATCATCATTATATTATCATCATCTCATCATGATATCATCATCATGATATCATCATCATCATCTCATCATGATATCATCATCATGATATCATCAGCATGATATCATCATCATCATCTCATCATGATATCATCATCATCATTTCATCATGATATCATCATCATGATATCATCATCATTTTCATCTCATCATGATATCATCATCATTTCATCATGATATCATCATCATTTTCATCTCATCATGATATCATCATCAACATCATCATCATCATCATCATCATCATCATCATCATCATCATCTCATCATTATATCATCATCATCATCATCATCATCATCTCATCATGATATCATCATCATGATATCATCATCATCATCATCATCATCATCTCATCATGATATCATCATCATCATCATCATCTCATCATTATATCATCATCATCATCATCATCATCATCATCATCATCATCATCTCATCATGATATCATCATCATGATATCATCATCATGATATCATCATCATCATCTCATCATGATATCATCATCATCATCATCATCTCATCATGATATCATCATCATGATATCCTCATCATCATCACCTCATCATGATATCATCATCCTGATAATATCATCATCATCATCATCATCATCATCATCATCTCATCATTATATCATCAGCATCATCATCTCATCATGATATAATCATCATGATATCATCATCATCATATCATCATGATATCATCATCATCTCATCATGATATCCTCATCATCATCACCTCATCATGATATCATCACCCTGATAATATCATCATCATCATCATCATCATCTCATCATGATATCATCATCATCATCATCATCATCTCATCATGATATCATCATCATGATATCATCATCATCATCATGATATCATCATCATCTCATTATGATATCATCATCATGATATCATCATCATCATCATCATCATCATCATCATCATCATCATCATCTCATCATGATATCATCATCATGATATCATCATCATGATATCATCATCATCATCATCTCATAATTATATCATCATCTCATCATGATATCATCATCATGATATCATCATCATCATCATCATCATCATCATCATCATCATCATCTCATCATTATATCATCATCATGGTATCATCATCATCATCATCATCATCATCTCATCATGATATCATCATCATGATATCATCATCATCATCATCATCATCATCATCATCATCATCATCATCTCATCATTATATCATCATCATGGTATCATCATCATCATCATCATCATCTCATCATGATATCATCATCATGATATCATCATCATGATATCATCATCATCATCATCATCTCATCATGATATCATCATCATGATATCATCATCATCATGATATCATCATCATCATCATGATATCATCATCATGATATCATCATCATGATATCATCATCATCATCATCATCTCATCATTATATCATCATCATGGTATCATCATCATCATCATCATCATCTCATCATGATATCATCATCATCATCATCTCATCATGATATCATCGTCATCATCATCATCATCATCATCATCTCATCATTATATCATCATCATGGTATCATCATCATCATCTCATCATGATATCATCATCATTATATCATCATCATCTCATCATGATATCATCATCATTATATCATCATCATCTCATCATGATATCATCATCATGATATCATCATCATCATCTCATCATGATATCATCATCATGATATCATCAGCATGATATCATCATCATCATCTCATCATGATATCATCATCATCATTTCATCATGATATCATCATCATGATATCATCATCATTTTCATCTCATCATGATATCATCATCATTTCATCATGATATCATCATCATTTTCATCTCATCATGATATCATCATCAACATCATCATCATCATCATCATCATCATCATCATCATCTCATCATCATAATCATCATCTCATCATGATATCATCATCATGATATCATCATCATCATCATCATCATCTCATCATGATATCATCATCATCATCATCATCATCATCATCATCATCATCATCATCATCTCATCATGATATCATCATCATCATCATCATCATCATCATCATCATCATCATCTCATCATGATATCATCATCATCATCATCTCATCTTTATATCATCATCTTGATATCATAATCATCATCATCATTTCATCATGATATCATCATCATCATCATCTCATCATTATATCATCATCATCATCATTACCGTCTCATCATGATATCATCATCATTTCATCATGGTATAATCATCATCATCATCTCATCATGATATCATCATCATCTCATCATGATAGCATCATCATCATGATATTATCATCATCTCATCATGATATCATCATCATCATCATCTGATCATGATATCATCATAATCGTCTCATCATGATATCATCATCATCATCATCTCATCATGATATCATCATCATCATCATCATCATCATCATCATCATCATCATCATCATCTCATCATGATATCATCATCATCATCATCATCATCATCATCATCTCATCATGATATCATCATCATCATCATCTCATCTTTATATCATCATCTTGATATCATAATCATCATCATCATTTCATCATGATATCATCATCATCATCATCTCATCATTATATCATCATCATCATCATTACCGTCTCATCATGATATCATCATCATTTCATCATGGTATAATCATCATCATCATCTCATCATGATATCATCATCATCTCATCATGATAGCATCATCATCATGATATTATCATCATCTCATCATGATATCATCATCATCATCATCTGATCATGATATCATCATAATCGTCTCATCATGATATCATCATCATCATCATCTCATCATGATATCATCATCTCATCATGATATCATCATCATCATCTCATCATGATATCATCATCATCATCATCTCATCATGATATCATCATCATCATCATCTCATCATGATATCATCATCATCATCATCATCATCATCATCTCATCATGATATCATCATCATGATATCATCATCATCATCTCATCATGATATCATCATCATCATCATCTCATCATGATATCATCATCATGATATCATCATCATCATCTCATCATGATATCATCATCATCATCATCATCATCATCATCATCATCTCATCATGATATCATCATCATCATCATCATCTCATCTTTATATCATCATCTTGATATCATAATCATCATCATCATTTCATCATGATATCATCATCATCATCATCTCATCATTATATCATCATCATCATCATTACCGTCTCATCATGATATCATCATCATTTCATCATGGTATAATCATCATCATCATCTCATCATGATATCATCATCATCTCATCATGATAGCATCATCATCATGATATTATCATCATCTCATCATGATATCATCATCATCATCATCTGATCATGATATCATCATAATCGTCTCATCATGATATCATCATCATCATCATCTCATCATGATATCATCATCATCATCATCATCATCATCATCATCATCATCATCATCATCTCATCATGATATCATCATCATCATCATCATCATCATCATCATCATCTCATCATGATATCATCATCATCATCATCATCTCATCTTTATATCATCATCTTGATATCATAATCATCATCATCATTTCATCATGATATCATCATCATCATCATCTCATCATTATATCATCATCATCATCATTACCGTCTCATCATGATATCATCATCATTTCATCATGGTATAATCATCATCATCATCTCATCATGATATCATCATCATCTCATCATGATAGCATCATCATCATGATATTATCATCATCTCATCATGATATCATCATCATCATCATCTGATCATGATATCATCATAATCGTCTCATCATGATATCATCATCATCATCATCTCATCATGATATCATCATCTCATCATGATATCATCATCATCATCTCATCATGATATCATCATCATCATCATCTCATCATGATATCATCATCATCATCATCTCATCATGATATCATCATCATCATCATCATCATCATCTCATCATGATATCATCATCATGATATCATCATCATCATCTCATCATGATATCATCATCATCATCATCTCATCATGATATCATCATCATGATATCATCATCATCATCTCATCATGATATCATCATCATCATCATCATCTCATCATTATATCATCATCATCATCATCATCATCATCATCATCATCTCATCATGATATCATCATCATGATATCATCATCATGATATCATCATCATGATATCATCATCATCATCTCATCATGATATCATCATCGTGAGATCATCATCATCATCATCATCTCATCATTATATCATCATCATCATCATTACCGTCTCATCATGATATCATCATCATCTCATCATTGTATCATCATCATCATCATCTCATCATGATATCATCATCATCTCATCATGATATCATCATCATCATGATATTATCATCATCTCATCATGATATCATCATCATCATCTCATCATGACATCATCATCATCGTCTCATCATGATATCATCATCATCATCATCATCTCATCATGATATCATCATCATCATCATCATCTCATCATGATATCATCATCATCATCTCATCATGATATCATCATCATCATCATCATCATCATCATCATCTCATCATGATATCATCATCATCATCATCATCTCATCATGATATCATCATCATCATCATCATCATCTCATCATGATATCATCATCATCATCATCTCATCATGATATCATCATCATCTCATCATGATATCATCATCATCATCATCATCATCATCATCATCATCTCATCATGATATCATCATCATCATCATCATCATCATCTCATCATGATATCATCATCATCATCTCATCATGATATCATCATCATCATCATCATCATCATCATCTCATCATGATATCATCATCATCATCTCATCATGATATCATCATCATCATCATCTCATCATGATATCATCATCATCATCTCATCATGATATCATCATAATGATATCATAATCATCATCTTATCATGATATCATCATCATCATCATCATCATCTCATCATGATATCATCATCATCATCATCTCATCATGATATCATCATCATGATATCATCATCATCATCATCATCATCATCATCATCTCATCATTATATCATCATCATGGTATCATCATCATCATCATCATCATCATCATCATCATCTCATCATGATATCATCATCATTATATCATCATCATCTCATCATGATATCATCATCATTATATTATCATCATCTCATCATGATATCATCATCATGATATCATCATCATCATCTCATCATGATATCATCATCATGATATCATCAGCATGATATCATCATCATCATCTCATCATGATATCATCATCATCATTTCATCATAATATCATCATCATGATATCATCATCATTTTCATCTCATCATGATATCATCATCATTTCATCATGATATCATCATCATTTTCATCTCATCATGATATCATCATCAACATCATCATCATCATCATCATCATCATCATCATCATCATCATCATCATCTCATCATTATATCATCATCATCATCATCATCATCATCTCATCATGATATCATCATCATGATATCATCATCATCATCATCATCATCATCTCATCATGATATCATCATCATGATATCATCATCATGATATCATCATCATCATCTCATCATGATATCATCATCATCATCATCATCTCATCATGATATCATCATCATGATATCCTCATCATCATCACCTCATCATGATATCATCATCCTGATAATATCATCATCATCATCATCATCATCATCATCATCATCATCTCATCATTATATCATCAGCATCATCATCTCATCATGATATAATCATCATGATATCATCATCATCATATCATCATGATATCATCATCATCTCATCATGATATCCTCATCATCATCACCTCATCATGATATCATCACCCTGATAATATCATCATCATCATCATCATCATCTCATCATGATATCATCATCATCATCATCATCATCTCATCATGATATCATCATCATGATATCATCATCATCATCATGATATCATCATCATCTCATTATGATATCATCATCATGATATCATCATCATCATCATCATCATCATCATCTCATCATGATATCATCATCATGATATCATCATCATGATATCATCATCATCATCATCTCATAATTATATCATCATCTCATCATGATATCATCATCATGATATCATCATCATCATCATCATCATCATCATCATCATCATCATCTCATCATTATATCATCATCATGGTATCATCATCATCATCATCATCATCATCTCATCATGATATCATCATCATGATATCATCATCATCATCATCATCATCATCATCATCATCATCATCATCTCATCATTATATCATCATCATGGTATCATCATCATCATCATCATCATCATCTCATCATGATATCATCATCATGATATCATCATCATGATATCATCATCATCATCATCATCTCATCATGATATCATCATCATCATGATATCATCATCATCATCATGATATCATCATCATGATATCATCATCATGATATCATCATCATCATCATCATCTCATCATTATATCATCATCATGGTATCATCATCATCATCATCATCATCTCATCATGATATCATCATCATCATCATCTCATCATGATATCATCGTCATCATCATCATCATCATCATCATCTCATCATTATATCATCATCATGGTATCATCATCATCATCTCATCATGATATCATCATCATTATATCATCATCATCTCATCATGATATCATCATCATTATATCATCATCATCTCATCATGATATCATCATCATGATATCATCATCATCATCTCATCATGATATCATCATCATGATATCATCAGCATGATATCATCATCATCATCTCATCATGATATCATCATCATCATTTCATCATGATATCATCATCATGATATCATCATCATTTTCATCTCATCATGATATCATCATCATTTCATCATGATATCATCATCATTTTCATCTCATCATGATATCATCATCAACATCATCATCATCATCATCATCATCATCATCATCTCATCATCATAATCATCATCTCATCATGATATCATCATCATGATATCATCATCATCATCATCATCATCTCATCATGATATCATCATCATCATCATCATCATCATCATCATCATCATCATCATCTCATCATGATATCATCATCATCATCATCATCATCATCATCATCATCATCATCTCATCATGATATCATCATCATCATCATCTCATCTTTATATCATCATCTTGATATCATAATCATCATCATCATTTCATCATGATATCATCATCATCATCATCTCATCATTATATCATCATCATCATCATTACCGTCTCATCATGATATCATCATCATTTCATCATGGTATAATCATCATCATCATCTCATCATGATATCATCATCATCTCATCATGATAGCATCATCATCATGATATTATCATCATCTCATCATGATATCATCATCATCATCATCTGATCATGATATCATCATAATCGTCTCATCATGATATCATCATCATCATCATCTCATCATGATATCATCATCATCATCATCATCATCATCATCATCATCATCATCATCATCATCTCATCATGATATCATCATCATCATCATCATCATCATCATCATCATCATCATCATCATCTCATCATGATATCATCATCATCATCATCTCATCTTTATATCATCATCTTGATATCATAATCATCATCATCATTTCATCATGATATCATCATCATCATCATCTCATCATTATATCATCATCATCATCATTACCGTCTCATCATGATATCATCATAATTTCATCATGGTATAATCATCATCATCATCTCATCATGATATCATCATCATCTCATCATGATAGCATCATCATCATGATATTATCATCATCTCATCATGATATCATCATCATCATCATCTGATCATGATATCATCATAATCGTCTCATCATGATATCATCATCATCATCATCTCATCATGATATCATCATCTCATCATGATATCATCATCATCATCTCATCATGATATCATCATCATCATCATCTCATCATGATATCATCATCATCATCATCTCATCATGATATCATCATCATCATCATCATCATCATCATCATCTCATCATGATATCATCATCATGATATCATCATCATCATCTCATCATGATATCATCATCATCATCATCTCATCATGATATCATCATCATGATATCATCATCATCATCTCATCATGATATCATCATCATCATCATCTCATCATTATATCATCATCATCATCATCATCATCATCTCATCATGATATCATCATCATGATATCATCATCATGATATCATCATCATGATATCATCATCATCATCTCATCATGATATCATCATCGTGAGATCATCATCATCATCATCATCTCATCATTATATCATCATCATCATCATTACCGTCTCATCATGATATCATCATCATCTCATCATTGTATCATCATCATCATCATCTCATCATGATATCATCATCATCTCATCATGATATCATCATCATCATGATATTATCATCATCTCATCATGATATCATCATCATCATCTCATCATGACATCATCATCATCGTCTCATCATGATATCATCATCATCATCATCATCTCATCATGATATCATCATCATCATCATCATCTCATCATGATATCATCATCATCATCTCATCATGATATCATCATCATCATCATCATCATCATCATCATCATCTCATCATGATATCATCATCATCATCATCATCTCATCATGATATCATCATCATCATCATCATCATCATCTCATCATGATATCATCATCATCATCATCTCATCATGATATCATCATCATCTCATCATGATATCATCATCATCATCATCATCATCATCATCATCATCTCATCATGATATCATCATCATCATCATCATCATCATCTCATCATGATATCATCATCATCTCATCATGATATCATCATCATCATCATCATCATCATCATCTCATCATGATATCATCATCATCATCTCATCATGATATCATCATCATCATCATCTCATCATGATATCATCATCATCATCTCATCATGATATCATCATAATGATATCATAATCATCATCTTATCATGATATCATCATCATCATCATCATCATCTCATCATGATATCATCATCATCATCATCATCATCATCATCTTATCATGATATCATCATCATCATCTCATCATGATATCATCATCATCATCTCATCATGATATCATCATAATGATATCATAATCATCATCTTATCATGATATCATCATCATCATCATCATCATCATCATCATCATCATCATCTTATCATGATATCATCATCATCATCATCATCATCATCATCATATCATGATATCATCATCATCATCTCATCATGATATCATCATCTCATCATGATATCATCATCATCATCATCATCATCATCTCATCATGATATCATCATCATGATATCATCATCATCATCATCATCATCATGATATCATCATCATGATATCATCATCATCATCATCATCATCATCATCTCATCATTATATCATCATCATGGTATCATCATCATCATCATCATCATCATCATCATCATCATCATCATCATCTCATCATGATATCATCATCATGATATCATCATCATGATATCATCATCATCATCATCATCTCATCATGATATCATCATCATGATATCATCATCATCATCATCATCATCATCATCATCATCATGATATCATCATCATGATATCATCATCATCATCATCTCATCATGATATCATCATCATCATCATCATCATCTCATCATGATATCATCATCATCATCATCATCATCATCATCATCATCATCATCATCATGATATCATCATCATGATATCATCATCTTCATCTCATCATGATATCATCATCATCATCATCTCATCATGATATCATCATCATGATATTATCATCATCTCATCATGATATCATCATCATCATCATCATGATATCATCATCATGATATCATCATCATCATCATCATCATCTCATCATGATATCATCATCATGATATCATCATCATCATCATCATGATATCATCATCATGATATCATCATCATGATATCATCATCATCATCATCATCATCATCATCATCATCATCATCATCTCATCATTATATCATCATCATGGTATCATCATCATCATCATCATCTCATCATGATATCATCATCATGATATCATCATCATGATATCATCATCATCATCTTATCATGATATCATCATCATGATATCATCATCATCATCTCATCATGATATCATCATCATCATTATCTCATCATGATATCATCATCATCATCATCATTATCACATCATGACATCATCATCATCTCATCATGATATCATTATCATCATCATCTCATCATGATATCATCATCATCATGATATCATTATCATCATCATCTCATCATGATATCATCATCATCATCATCATGATACCATCATCATGATATCATCATCATCATCATCATCATCATCATCTCATCATGATATTATCATCATCATCATCATCATCATCATCATCATCATCATCATCATCATTTCATCATGATATCATCATCATGATATCATCATCATCATCTCATCATAATCATCATCATCTCATCATTATATCATCATCATCATCATCATCATCATCATCATCATCATCATCATCTCATCATGATATCATCGTCATGATATCATCATCATCATCATCATCTCATCATGATATCATCATCGTGATATCATCATCATCATCATCATCTCATCATGATATCATCGTCATGATATCATCATCATCATCATCTCATCATGATATCATCATCATCATCATCATCTCATCATGATATCATCATCACCATCATCATCTCATCATGATATCATCATCATCATCATCTCCTCATGATATCATCATCATAATCATCATCTCATCATGATATCATCATCATGATATCATCATCATCATCTCATCATGATATCATCATAATCAGCATCATCTCATCATGATATCATCATCATGATGTCATCATGATATCATCATCTCATCATGATATCATCATCCTGATAATATCATCATCATCATCATCATCATCTCATCATGATATCATCATCATCATCATCATCATCATCTCATCATGATATAATCATCATGATATCATCATCATCATATCATCATGATATCATCATCATCTCATCATGATATCATCATCATGATATCATCATCATAATCATCTTATCATGATATCATCATCAAGATATCATCATCTCATGGTGATATCATCATCATCATCATCATCATCATCTCATCATGATATCATCATCATCATCATCATCATCTCATCATGATATCATCATCATCATCTCATCATGATATCATCATCATCATCTCATCATGATATCGTCATCGTTATATCATCATCATCAGCATCTCATCATGATATAATCATCATGATATCATCATCATCATCTCATCATGATAAAATCATCATGATATAATCATCTCATCATGATATCATCATCTCATCATGATATCATCATCTCATCATGATATCATCATCATGATATCATCATCTCATCATGATATCATCATCATGATATCATCATCATCATCTTCATCATCATCTCATCATGATATCATCATCATGATATCATCATCATCATCATCATCTCATCATGATGTCATCATCATCATCATCATGTCATAATGATATCATCATCATCATCACCATCTCATCATGCTATCATTATCATCATCTCATCATGATATCATCATCATTTCATCATGATATCATCATCATCATCTCATCATGATATCATCATCATCATCATCATCTCATCATGATATCATCATCATGATATCATCATCATCATCATCATCATCATGATATCATCATCATGATATCATCATCATCATCATCATCATCATCTCATCATTATATCATCATCATGGTATCATCATCATCATCATCATCATCATCATCATCATCATCTCATCATGATATCATCATCATGATATCATCATCATGATATCATCATCATCATCTCATCATGATATCATCATCATCATCATCATCATCATCATCATCATCATCATGATATCATCATCATGATATCATCATCATCATCATCATCTCATCATGATATCATCATCATGATATCATCATCATGATATCATCATCATCTTCATCTCATCATGATATCATCATCATCATCATCTCATCATGATATCATCATCATGATATTATCATCATCTCATCATGATATCATCATCATCATGATATCATCATCATGATATCATCATCATGATATCATCATCATCATCATCATCATCTCATCATGATATCATCATCATGATATCATCATCATCATCATCATGATATCATCATCATGATATCATCATCATGATATCATCATCATCATCATCATCATCATCATCATCATCATCTCATCATTATATCATCATCATGGTATCATCATCATCATCATCATCATCATCTCATCATGATATCATCATCATGATATCATCATCATGATATCATCATCATCATCATCATCTCATCATGATATCATCATCATGATATCATCATCATCATCATGATATCATCATCATGATAACATCATCATCATCATCATGATATCATCATCATGATATCATCATCATGATATCATCATCATGATATCATCATCATCATCATCATCATCATCTCATCATTATATCATCATCATGGTATCATCATCATCATCATCATCATCTCATCATGATATCATCATCATCATCATCTCATCATGATATCATCATCATGATATCATCATCATCATCATCATCATCATCTCATCATGATATCATCATCATCATCATCATCTCATCATTATATCATCATCATCATCATCATCATCATCATCATCTCATCATGATATCATCATCATTATATCATCATCATCTCATCATGATATCATCATCATTATATTATCATCATCTCATCATGATATCATCATCATCATCTCATCATGATATCATCATCATGATATCATCAGCATGATATCATCATCATCATCTCATCATGATATCATCATCATCATTTCATCATGATATCATCATCATGATATCATCATCATTTTCATCTCATCATGATATCATCATCATTTCATCATGATATCATCATCATTTTCATCTCATCATGATATCATCATCAACATCATCATCATCATCATCATCATCATCATCATCATCATCATCATCTCATCATTATATCATCATCATCATCATCATCATCATCATCTCATCATGATATCATCATCATGATATCATCATCATCATCATCATCTCATCATGATATCATCATCATCATCATCATCTCATCATTATATCATCATCATCATCATCATCATCATCATCATCATCATCATCATCTCATCATGATATCATCATCATGATATCATCATCATGATATCATCATCATGATATCATCATCATCATCTCATCATGATATCATCATCATGATATCATCATCATGATATCATCATCATGATATCATCATCATCATCTCATCATGATATCATCATCATCATCATCTCATCATGATATCATCATCATGATATCCTCATCATCATCACCTCATCATGATATCATCATCCTGATAATATCATCATCATCATCATCATCATCATCATCATCATCATCTCATCATTATATCATCAGCATCATCATCTCATCATGATATAATCATCATGATATCATCATCATCATATCATCATGATATCATCATCATCTCATCATGATATTCTCATCATCATCACCTCATCATGATATCATCACCCTGATAATATCATCATCATCATCATCATCATCTCATCATGATATCATCATCATCATCATCATCATCTCATCATGATATCATCATCATGATATCATCATCATCATCATGATATCATCATCATCATCATGATATCATCATCATCTCATTATGATATCATCATCATCTCATTATGATATCATCATCATGATATCATCATCATCATCATCATCATCATCATCATCATCTCATCATGATATCATCATCATGATATCATCATCATGATATCATCATCATCATCATCTCATAATTATATCATCATCTCATCATGATATCATCATCATGATATCATCATCATCATCATCATCATCATCATCATCATCATCATCTCATCATTATATCATCATCATGGTATCATCATCATCATCATCATCATCTCATCATGATATCATCATCATGATATCATCATCATGATATCATCATCATCATCATCATCATCTCATCATGATATCATCATCATGATATCATCATCATGATATCATCATCATCATGATATCATCATCATCATCATGATATCATCATCATGATATCATCATCATGATATCATCATCATGATATCATCATCATCATCATCATCATCATCATCTCATCATTATATCATCATCATGGTATCATCATCATCATAATCATCATCATCTCATCATGATATCATCATCATCATCATCATCATCTCATCATGATATCATCATCATCATCATCTCATCATGATATCATCATCATCATCATCATCATCTCATCATTATATCATCATCATGGTATCATCATCATCATCTCATCATGATATCATCATCATTATATCATCATCATCTCATCATGATATCATCATCATTATATCATCATCATCTCATCATGATATCATCATCATGATATCATCATCATCATCTCATCATGATATCATCATCATGATATCATCAGCATGATATCATCATCATCATCTCATCATGATATCATCATCATCATTTCATCATGATATCATCATCATGATATCATCATCATCATTTCATCATGATATCATCATCATGATATCATCATCATTTTCATCTCATCATGATATCATCATCATTTCATCATGATATCATCATCATCATCTCATCATGATATCATCATCATCATTTCATCATCATCATCATCATCATCATCATCATCATCATCATCATCATCATCATCTCATCATTATATCATCATCATCATCATCATCATCATCATCATCATCATCATCATCATCATCATCATCTCATCATGATATCATCATCATGATATCATCATCATCATCATCATCATCTCATCATGATATCATCATCATCATCATCATCTCATCATTATATCATCATCATCATCATCATCATCATCATCATCATCATCATCTCATCATGATATCATCATCATGATATCATCATCATCATCTCATCATGATATATTCATCATCTCATCATGATATCATCATCATGATATCATCATCATGATATCATCATCATCATCTCATCATGATATCATCATCATCATCATCTCATCATGATATCATCATCATGATATCCTCATCATCATCACCTCATCATGATATCATCATCCTGATAATATCATCATCATCATCATCATCATCATCATCATCATCATCATCTCATCATTATATCATCAGCATCATCATCTCATCATGATATAATCATCATGATATCATCATCATCATATCATCATGATATAATCATCATCTCATCATGATATCCTCATCATCATCACCTCATCATTATATCATCATCCTGATAATATCATCATCATCATCATCATCATCATCATCATCATCTCATCATTTTATCATCATCATCATCATCTCATCATGATATAATCATCATGATATCATTATCATCATCTCATCATGATTGCATCATCATGATATCATCATCATCATCATCATCATCATCATCATCATCATCATCATCATCATCATCATCTCATGATGATATCATCTTCATCATCATCATCATCATCATCATCATCATCTCATCATGATATCATCATCATGATATCATCATCATCATCATCATCTCATCGTGATATCATCATCATCATCATCATCATCATCTCATCATGATATCATCATCATGATATTATCATCATCTCATCATGATATCATCATCATCATCATCATCATCATCATCATGATATCATCATCATCATCATCTCATCATGATATCATCATCATCATCTCATCATGATATCATCATCATCATCATCTCATCATGATATCATCATCATGATATCATCATCATGATATCCTCATCATGATATCATCATCATCATCTCATCATGATATCATCATCATCATCATCTCATCATGATATCATCATCATGATATCCTCATCATCATCACCTCATCATGATATCATCATCCTGATAATATCATCATCATCATCATCATCATCATCATCTCATCATTATATCATCAGCATCATCATCTCATCATGATATAATCATCATGATATCATCATCATCATATCATCATGATATCATCATCATCTCATCATGATATCCTCATCATCATCACCTCATCATGATATCATCATCCTGATAATATCATCATCATCATCATCATCATCATCATCATCTCATCATTATATCATCATCATCTCATCATGATATCATCATCATGATATCATCATCATGATATCATCATCATCATCTCATCATGATATCATCATCATCTCATCATGATATCATCATCATCATCTCATCATGACATCATCATCATCGTCTCATCATGATATCATCATCATCATCATCATCATCTCATCATGATATCATCATCTCATCATGATATCATCATCATCATCATCATCTCATCATGATATCATCATCATCATCTCATCATGATATCATCATCATCATCATCATCATCATCATCTCATCATGATATCATCATCATCATCATCATCATCTCATCATGATATCATCATCATCATCATCATCTCATCATGATATCATCATCATCATCATCTCATCATGATATCATCATCATCATCTCATCATGATATCATCATCATCATCATCATCATCATCTCATCATGATATCATCATCATCATCATCTCATCATGATATCATCATCATCATCTCATCATGATATCATCATCATCATCATCATCATCATCATCATCATCATCATCTCATCATGATATCATCATCATCATCTCATCATGATATCATCATCATCAACATCTCATCATGATATCATCATCATCATCTCATCATGATATCATCATCATCAACATCTCATCATGATATCATCATCATCATCTCATCATGATATCATCATAATGATATCATAATCATCATCTTATCATGATATCATCATCATCATCATCTCATCATGATATCATCATCATCATCATCATCATCTTATCATGATATCATCATCATCATCTCATCATGATATCATCATCATCATCTCATCATGATATCATCATAATGATATCATAATCATCATATTATCATGATATCATCATCATCATCATCATCATCTTATCATGATATCATCATCATCATCATCATCATCATCATCATCATCATCATCATCATCATCATCTCATCATGATATCATCATCATCATCATCTCATCATGATATCATCATCATCATCATCATCATCGTCATCTCATCATGATGTCATCATCATCATCATCATCTCATCATGATATGATCATCATCATCATCTCATCATGATATCATCATAATGATATCATAATCATCATCTTATCATGATCATCATCATCATCATCATCATCATCATCATCTCATCATGATATCATCATCATCATCATCTCATCATGATATCATCATCATCATCATCATTATCACATCATGACATCATCATCATCTCATCATGATATCATTATCATCATCATCTCATCATGATATCATCATCATCATGATATCATTATCATCATCATCTCATCATGATATCATCATCATCATCATCATGATATCATCATCATGATATCATCATCATGATATCATCATCATCATGATATCATCATCATCATGATATCATTATCATCATCATCATCATCATCTCATCATGATATCATCATCATGATATCATCATCATCATCATCAACATGATATCATCATCATCATCATCATCATGATACCATCATCATGATATCATCATCATCATCATCATCATCATCTCATCATGATATTATCATCATCATCATCATCATCATCATCATCATCATCATCATTTCATCATGATATCATCATCATGATATCATCATCATCATCTCATCATAATCATCATCATCTCATCATTATATCATCATCATCATCATCATCATCATCTCATCATGATATCATCATCATGATATCATCATCATCATCTCATCATGATATCATTATCATCATCTCATCATGATATCATCGTCATGATATCATCATCATCATCATCATCATCATCATCTCATCATGATATCATCATCGTGATATCATCATCATCATCATGATATCATCATCATCATGATATCATCATCATCATCATCATGATATCATTATCATCATCTCATCATGATATCATCGTCATGATATCATCATCATCATCATCTCATCATGATATCATCATCATCATCATCATCTCATCATGATATCATCATCACCATCATCATCTCATCATGATATCATCATCATCATCATCTCTTCATGATATCATCATCATAATCATCATCTCATCATGATATCATCATCATGATATCATCATCATCATCTCATCATGATATCATCATAATCAGCATCATCTCATCATGATATCATCATCATGATGTCATCATGATATCATCATCTCATCATGATATCATCATCCTGATAATATCATCATCATCATCATCATCTCATCATGATATCATCATCATCATCATCATCATCATCATCATCATCATCATCTCATCATGATATAATCATCATGATATCATCATCATCATATCATCATGATATCATCATCATCTCATCATGATATCATCATCATGATATCATCATCATCATCATCTCATCATGATATCATCATCAAGATATCATCATCTCATTGTGATATCATCATCATCATCATCATCATCATCTCATCATGATATCATCATCATCATCATCATCTCATCATGATATCATCATCATCATCTCATCATGATATCATCATCATCATCTCATCATGATATCGTCATCGTTATATCATCATCATCAGCATCTCATCATGATATCATCATCATGATATCATCATCATCATCATCTCATCATGATATCATCATCAAGATATCATCATCTCATGGTGATATCATCATCATCATCATCATCATCATGTCATCATGATATCATCATCATCATCACCATCTCATCATGCTATCATTATCATCATCTCATCATGATATCATCATCATTTCATCATGATATCATCATCATCATCTCATCATGATATCATCATCATCATCATCTCATCATGATATCATCATCTCATCATGATATCATCATCATCATCGTCATCTTATCATGATATCATCATCATGATATCATCATCATCATCATCATCATGATATCATCATCATGATATCATCATCATCATCATCATCATCATCTCATCATTATATCATCATCATGGTATCATCATCATCATCATCATCATCATCATCTCATCATGATATCATCATCATGATATCATCATCATGATATCATCATCATCATCATCATCATCTCATCATGATATCATCATCATGATATCATCATCATCATCATCATCATCATCATCATCATCATGATATCATCATCATGATATCATCATCATCATCATCTCATCATGATATCATCATCATCATCATCATCATCATCTCATCATGATATCATCATCATCATCATCATCATCATTCACATCATCATCATCATCATCATCATCATCATGATATCATCATCATGATATCATCATCATCTTCATCTCATCATGATATCATCATCATCTCATCATGATATCCTCATCATCATCACCTCATCATGATATCATCATCCTGATAATATCATCATCATCATCATCATCATCATCTCATCATTATATCATCATCATCTCATCATGATATCATCATCATGATATCATCATCATGATATCATCATCATCATCTCATCATGATATCATCATCATCTCATCATGATATCATCATCATCATGATATTATCATCTTCTCATCATGATATCATCATCATCATCTCATCATGACATCATCATCATCGTCTCATCATGATATCATCATCATCATCATCATCATCATCTCATCATGATATCATCATCATCATCATCATCTCATCATGATATCATCATCATCATCTCATCATGATATCATCATCATCATCATCATCATCATCATCTCATCATGATATCATCATCATCATCATCATCTCATCATGATATCATCATCATCATCATCATCATCATCTCATCATGATATCATCATCATCATCATCTCATCATGATATCATCATCATCATCTCATCATGATATCATCATCATCATCATCATCATCATCATCATCATCATCTCATCATGATATCATCATCATCATCATCTCATCATGATATCATCATCATCATCTCATCATGATATCATCATCATCATCATCATCATCATCATCATCATCATCATCTCATCATGATATCATCATCATCATCTCATCATGATATCATCATCATCAACATCTCATCATGATATCATCATCTCATCATGATATCATCATAATGATATCATAATCATCATCTTATCATGATATCATCATCATCATCATCTCATCATGATATCATCATCATCATCATCATCATCATCATCTTATCATGATATCATCATCATCATCTCATCATGATATCATCATCATCATCTCATCATGATATCATCATAATGATATCATAATCATCATCTTATCATGATATCATCATCATCATCATCATCATCATCATCTTATCATGATATCATCATCATCATCATCATCATCATCATCATCATCTCATCATGATATCATCATCATCATCATCTCATCATGATATCATCATCATCATCATCATCATCATCGTCATCTCATCATGATGTCATCATCATCATCATCATCTCATCATGATATGATCATCATCATCATCTCATCATGATATCATCATAATGATATCATAATCATCATCTTATCATGATATCATCATCATGATATCATCATCATCATCTCATCATGATATCATCATCATCATTATCTCATCATGATATCATCATCATCATCATCATTATCACATCATGACATCATCATCATCTCATCATGATATCATTATCATCATCATCTCATCATGATATCATCATCATCATGATATCATTATCATCATCATCTCATCATGATATCATCATCATCATCATGATATCATCATCATGATATCATCATCATGATATCATCATCATCATGATATCATCATCATGATATCATCATCATCATGATATCATTATCATCATCATCATCATCATCTCATCATGATATCATCATCATGATATCATCATCATCATCATCAACATGATATCATCATCATCATCATCATCATGATACCATCATCATGATATCATCATCATCATCATCATCATCATCATCTCATCATGATATTATCATCATCATCATCATCATCATCATCATCATCATCATTTCATCATGATATCATCATCATGATATCATCATCATCATCTCATCATAATCATCATCATCTCATCATTATATCATCATCATCATCATCATCATCATCATCATCATCATCTCCTCATGATATCATCATCATGATATCATCATCATCATCATCTTATCATGATATCATTATCATCATCTCATCATGATATCATCGTCATGATATCATCATCATCATCATCATCATCTCATCATGATATCATCATCGTGATATCATCATCATCATCATCATCTCATCATGATATCATCGTCATGATATCATCATCATCATCATCTCATCATGATATCATCATCATCATCATCATCTCATCATGATATCATCATCATCATCTCATCATGATATCATCATCATGATATCATCAGCATGATATCATCATCATCATCTCATCATGATATCATCATCATCATTTCATCATGATATCATCATCATGATATCATCATCATTTTCATCTCATCATGATATCATCATCATTTCATCATGATATCATCATCATCATCTCATCATGATATCATCATCATCATTTCATCATCATCATCATCATCATCATCATCATCATCATCATCATCATCATCATCATCTCATCATTATATCATCATCATCATCATCATCATCATCATCATCTCATCATGATATCATCATCATGATATCATCATCATCATCATCATCATCTCATCATGATATCATCATCATCATCATCATCTCATCATTATATCATCATCATCATCATCATCATCATCATCATCATCATCATCATCATCATCTCATCATGATATCATCATCATGATATCATCATCATCATCTCATCATGATATCAACATCATCATCATCTCATCATGATATCATCATCATCTCATCATGATATCATCATCATGATATCATCATCATGATATCATCATCATCATCTCATCATGATATCATCATCATCATCATCTCATCATGATATCATCATCATGATATCCTCATCATCATCACCTCATCATGATATCATCATCCTGATAATATCATCATCATCATCATCATCATCATCATCATCATCATCATCATCTCATCATTATATCATCAGCATCATCATCTCATCATGATATAATCATGATGATATCATCATCATCATATCATCATGATATAATCATCATCTCATCATGATATCCTCATCATCATCACCTCATCATTATATCATCATCCTGATAATATCATCATCATCATCATCATCATCTCATCATTTTATCATCATCATCATCATCTCATCATGATATAATCATCATGATATCATTATCATCATCTCATCATGATTGCATCATCATGATATCATCATCATGATATCATCATCATCATCATCATCATCATCATCATCATCATCTCATGATGATATCATCTTCATCATCATCATCATCATCATCATCATCATCTCATCATGATATCATCATCATGATATCATCATCATCATCATCATCTCATCGTGATATCATCATCATCATCATCATCATCTCATCATGATATCATCATCATGATATTATCATCATCTCATCATGATATCATCATCATCATCATCATCATCATCATCATGATATCATCATCATCATCATCATCTCATCATGATATCATCATCATCATCATCTCATCATGATATCATCATCATCATCATCTCATCATGATATCATCATCATGATATCATCATCATGATATCCTCATCATGATATCATCATCATCATCATCTCATCATGATATCATCATCATCATCATCTCATCATGATATCATCATCATGATATCCTCATCATCATCACCTCATCATGATATCATCATCCTGACAATATCATCATCATCATCATCATCATCATCATCTCATCATTATATCATCAGCATCATCATCTCATCATGATATAATCATCATGATATCATCATCATCATATCATCATGATATCATCATCATCTCATCATGATATCCTCATCATCATCACCTCATCATGATATCATCATCCTGATAATATCATCATCATCATCATCATCATCATCTCATCATTATATCATCATCATCTCATCATGATATCATCATCATGATATCATCATCATGATATCATCATCATCATCTCATCATGATATCATCATCATCTCATCATGATATCATCATCATCATGATATTATCATCATCTCATCATGATATCATCATCATCATCTCATCATGACATCATCATCATCGTCTCATCATGATATCATCATCATCATCTCATCATGATATCATCATCATCATCATCATCTCATCATGATATCATCATCATCATCTCATCATGATATCATCATCATCATCATCATCATCATCATCTCATCATGATATCATCATCATCATCATCATCTCATCATGATATCATCATCATCATCATCATCTCATCATGATATCATCATCATCATCATCATCATCTCATCATGATATCATCATCATCATCTCATCATGATATCATCATCATCATCATCATCATCATCATCATCTCATCATGATATCATCATCATCATCATCTCATCATGATATCATCATCATCATCTCATCATGATATCATCATCATCATCATCATCATCATCATCATCATCATCATCATCATCTCATCATGATATCATCATCATCATCTCATCATGATATCATCATCATCAACATCTCATCATGATATCATCATCATCATCTCATCATGATATCATCATAATGATATCATAATCATCATCTTATCATGATATCATCATCATCATCATCATCATCTCATCATGATATCATCATCATCATCATCATCATCTTATCATGATATCATCATCATCATCTCATCATGATATCATCATCATCATCTCATCATGATATCATCATAATGATATCATAATCATCATCTTATCATGATATCATCATCATCATCATCATCATCATCTTATCATGATATCATCATCATCATCATCATCATCATCATCTCATCATGATATCATCATCATCATCATCTCATCATGATATCATCATCATCATCATCATCATCGTCATCTCATCATGATGTCATCATCATCATCATCATCTCATCATGATATGATCATCATCATCATCTCATCATGATATCATCATAATGATATCATAATCATCATCTTATCATGATATCATCATCATGATATCATCATCATCATCTCATCATGATATCATCATCATCATTATCTCATCATGATATCATCATCATCATCATCATTATCACATCATGACATCATCATCATCTCATCATGATATCATTATCATCATCATCTCATCATGATATCATCATCATCATGATATCATTATCATCATCATCTCATCATGATATCATCATCATCATCATCATGATATCATCATCATGATATCATCATCATGATATCATCATAATCATGATATCATCATCATGATATCATCATCATCATGATATCATTATCATCATCATCATCATCATCTCATCATGATATCATCATTATGATATCATCATCATCATCATCAACATGATATCATCATCATCATCATCATCATGATACCATCATCATGATATCATCATCATCATCATCATCTCATCATGATATTATCATCATCATCATCATCATCATCATCATTTCATCATGATATCATCATCATGATATCATCATCATCATCTCATCATAATCATCATCATCTCATCATGATATCATCATCATCATCATCATCATCATCATCTCATCATGATATCATCATCATGATATCATCATCATCATCTCATCATGATATCATTATCATCATCTCATCATGATATCATCGTCATGATATCATCATCATCATCATCATCATCTCATCATGATATCATCATCGTGATATCATCATCATCATCATCATCTCATCATGATATCATCGTCATGATATCATCATCATCATCATCTCATCATGATATCATCGTCATGATATCATCATCATCATCATCTCATCATGATATCATCATCATCATCATCATCTCATCATGATATCATCATCACCATCATCATCTCATCATGATATCATCATCATCATCATCTCTTAATGATATCATCATCATAATCATCATCTCATCATGATATCATCATCATGATATCATCATCATCATCTCATCATGATATCATCATAATCAGCATCATCTCATCATGATATCATCATCATGATGTCATCATGATATCATCATCTCATCATGATATCATCATCCTGATAATATCATCATCATCATCATCATCATCTCATCATGATATCATCATCATCATCATCATCATCATCATCATCATCATCATCATCATCATCATCATCTCATCATGATATAATCATCATGATATCATCATCATCATATCATCATGATATCATCATCATCTCATCATGATATCATCATCATGATATCATCATCATCATCATCTCATCATGATATCATCATCAAGATATCATCATCTCATGGTGATATCATCATCATCATCATCATCATCATCTCATCATGATATCATCATCATCATCATCATCTCATCATGATATCATCATCATCATCTCATCATGATATCATCATCATCATCTCATCATGATATCGTCATCGTTATATCATCATCATCAGCATCTCATCATGATATAATCATCATGATATCATCATCATCATCTCATCATGATAAAATCATCATGATATAATCATCTCATCATGATATCATCATCTCATCATGATATCATCATCATGATATCATCATCTCATCATGATATCATCATCATGATATCATCATCATCATCTTCATCATCATCTCATCATGATATCATCATCATGATATCATCATCATCATCATCATCTCATCATGATGTCATCATCATCATCATCATCATGTCATCATGATATCATCATCATCATCACCATCTCATCATGCTATCATTATCATCATCTCATCATGATATCATCATCATTTCATCATGATATCATCATCATCATCTCATCATGATATCATCATCATCATCATCTCATCATGATATCATCATCTCATCATGATATCATCATCATCATCATCATCTCATCATGATATCATCATCATGATATCATCATCATCATCATCATCATCATGATATCATCATCATGATATCATCATCATCATCATCATCATCATCTCATCATTATATCATCATCATGGTATCATCATCATCATCATCATCATCTCATCATGATATCATCATCATGATATCATCATCATGATATCATCATCATCATCATCATCATCTCATCATGATATCATCATCATGATATCATCATCATCATCATCATCATCATCATGATATCATCATCATGATATCATCATCATCATCATCTCATCATGATATCATCATCATCATCATCATCATCATCTCATCATGATATCATCATCATCATCATCATCATCATCATCATCATCATCATCATCATCATTCACATCATCATCATCATCATCATCATCATCATGATATCATCATCATGATATCATCATCATCTTCATCTCATCATGATATCATCATCATCATCATCTCATCATGATATCATCATCATGATATTATCATCATCTCATCATGATATCATCATCATCATCATCATGATATCATCATCATGATATCATCATCATGATATCATCATCATCATCATCATCTCATCATGATATCATCATCATGATATCATCATCATCATCATCATGATATCATCATCATGATATCATCATCATCATCATCATCATCATCATCATCATCATCATCATCATCATCATCATCATCATCATCTCATCATTATATCATCATCATGGTATCATCATCATCATCATCATGTCATCATGATATCATCATCATGATATCATCATCATGATATCATCATCATCATCATCATCTCATCATGATATCATCATCATGATATCATCATCATCATCATGATATCATCATCATGATAACATCATCATCATCATCATGATATCATCATCATGATATCATCATCATGATATCATCATCATGATATCATCATCATGATATCATCATCATCATCATCATCATCATCATCTCATCATTATATCATCATCATGGTATCATCATCATCATCATCATCATCTCATCATGATATCATCATCATCATCATCTCATCATGATATCATCATCATCATCTCATCATTATATCATCATCATGGTATCATCATCATCATCATCATCATCTCATCATGATATCATCATCATTATATCATCATCATCTCATCATGATATCATCATCATTATATTATCATCATCTCATCATGATATCATCATCATGATATCATCATCATCATCTCATCATGATATCATCATCATGATATCATCAGCATGATATCATCATCATCATCTCATCATGATATCATCATCATCATTTCATCATGATATCATCATCATGATATCATCATCATTTTCATCTCATCATGATATCATCATCATTTCATCATGATATCATCATCATCATCATCTCATCATGATATCATCATCATCATCATCATCATCATCTCATCATGATATCATCATCATCATCATCATCATCATCATCATCATCATCATCATCATTCACATCATCATCATCATCATCATCATCATCATGATATCATCATCATGATATCATCATCATCTTCATCTCATCATGATATCATCATCATCATCATCTCATCATGATATCATCATCATGATATTATCATCATCTCATCATGATATCATCATCATCATCATCATGATATCATCATCATGATATCATCATCATGATATCATCATCATCATCATCATCTCATCATGATATCATCATCATGATATCATCATCATCATCATCATGATATCATCATCATGATATCATCATCATCATCATCATCATCATCATCATCATCATCATCATCATCATCATCATCATCATCTCATCATTATATCATCATCATGGTATCATCATCATCATCATCATGTCATCATGATATCATCATCATGATATCATCATCATGATATCATCATCATCATCATCATCTCATCATGATATCATCATCATGATATCATCATCATCATCATGATATCATCATCATGATAACATCATCATCATCATCATGATATCATCATCATGATATCATCATCATGATATCATCATCATGATATCATCATCATGATATCATCATCATCATCATCATCATCATCATCTCATCATTATATCATCATCATGGTATCATCATCATCATCATCATCATCTCATCATGATATCATCATCATCATCATCTCATCATGATATCATCATCATCATCTCATCATTATATCATCATCATGGTATCATCATCATCATCATCATCATCTCATCATGATATCATCATCATTATATCATCATCATCTCATCATGATATCATCATCATTATATTATCATCATCTCATCATGATATCATCATCATGATATCATCATCATCATCTCATCATGATATCATCATCATGATATCATCAGCATGATATCATCATCATCATCTCATCATGATATCATCATCATCATTTCATCATGATATCATCATCATGATATCATCATCATTTTCATCTCATCATGATATCATCATCATTTCATCATGATATCATCATCATTTTCATCTCATCATGATATCATCATCAACATCATCATCATCATCATCATGATATCATCATCATGATATCATCATCATGATATCATCATCATCATCATCATCATCTCATCATGATATCATCATCATGATATCATCATCATCATCATCATCATC
>JAYKOZ010000024.1:960000-970000 GCA_036172795.1 Pelodytes ibericus
TATCATCATCTCATCATGATATCATCATCATGATATCATCATCATCATCTTCATCATCATCTCATCATGATATCATCATCATGATATCATCATCATCATCATCATCTCATCATGATGTCATCATCATCATCATCATGTCATCATGATATCATCATCATCATCACCATCTCATCATGCTATCATTATCATCATCTCATCATGATATCATCATCATTTCATCATGATATCATCATCATCATCTCATCATGATATCATCATCATCATCATCATGATATCATCATCATGATATCATCATCATCATCATCATCATGATATCATCATCATGATATCATCATCATCATCATCATCATCATCATCATCTCATCATTATATCATCATCATGGTATCATCATCATCATCATCATCATCATCATCATCATCTCATCATGATATCATCATCATGATATCATCATCATGATATCATCATCATCATCATCATCTCATCATGATATCATCATCATGATATCATCATCATCATCATCATCATCATCATCATCATCATCATCATGATATCATCATCATGATATCATCATCATCATCATCATCTCATCATGATATCATCATCATCATCATCATCATCTCATCATGATATCATCATCATCATCATCATCATCATCATCATCATCATCATCATCATCATCATCATCATGATATCATCATCATGATATCATCATCATCTTCATCTCATCATGATATCATCATCATCATCATCTCATCATGATATCATCATCATGATATTATCATCATCTCATCATGATATCATCATCATCATCATCATGATATCATCATCATGATATCATCATCATCATCATCATCATCTCATCATGATATCATCATCATGATATCATCATCATCATCATCATGATATCATCATCATGATATCATCATCATGATATCATCATCATCATCATCATCATCATCATCATCATCTCATCATTATATCATCATCATGGTATCATCATCATCATCATCATCTCATCATGATATCATCATCATGATATCATCATCATGATATCATCATCATCATCATCATCTCATCATGATATCATCATCATGATATCATCATCATCATCATGATATCATCATCATGATAACATCATCATCATCATCATGATATCATCATCATCTTCATCTCATCATGATATCATCATCATCATCATCATCTCATCATGATATCATCATCATGATATTATCATCATCTCATCATGATATCATCATCATCATCATCATGATATCATCATCATGATATCATCATCATCATCATCATCATCTCATCATGATATCATCATCATGATATCATCATCATCATCATCATGATATCATCATCATGATATCATCATCATGATATCATCATCATCATCATCATCATCATCATCTCATCATTATATCATCATCATGGTATCATCATCATCATCATCATCTCATCATGATATCATCATCATGATATCATCATCATGATATCATCATCATCATCATCATCTCATCATGATATCATCATCATGATATCATCATCATCATCATGATATCATCATCATGATAACATCATCATCATCATCATGATATCATCATCATGATATCATCATCATGATATCATCATCATGATATCATCATCATCATCATGATATCATCATCATGATAACATCATCATCATCATCATGATATCATCATCATGATATCATCATCATGATATCATCATCATGATATCATCATCATCGTCATCATCATCATCTCATCATTATATCATCATCATGGTATCATCATCATCATCATCATCATCTCATCATGATATCATCATCATCATAATCTCATCATGATATCATCATCATGATATCATCATCATCATCATCTCATCATCTCATCATTATATCATCATCATCATCATCATCATCATCTCATCATTATATCATCATCATGGTATCATCATCATCATCATCATCATCATCATCATCATCTCATCATGATATCATCATCATTATATCATCATCATCTCATCATGATATCATCATCATTATATTATCATCATCTCATCATGATATCATCATCATGATATCATCATCATCATCTCATCATGATATCATCATCATCATCTCATCATGATATCATCATCATGATATCATCAGCATGATATCATCATCATCATCTCATCATGATATCATCATCATCATTTCATCATGATATCATCATCATGATATCATCATCATTTTCATCTCATCATGATATCATCATCATTTCATCATGATATCATCATCATTTTCATCTCATCATGATATCATCATCAACATCATCATCATCATCATCATCATCATCATCATCATCATCTCATCATTATATCATCATCATCATCATCATCATCATCATCATCATCATCTCATCATGATATCATCATCATGATATCATCATCATCATCATCATCATCTCATCATGATATCATCATCATCATCATCATCTCATCATTATATCATCATCATCATCATCATCATCATCATCATCTCATCATGATATCATCATCATGATATCATCATCATGATATCATCATCATCATCATCATCTCATCATGATATCATCATCATCATCATCATCTCATCATGATATCATCATCATGATATCCTCATCATCATCACCTCATCATGATATCATCATCCTGATAATATCATCATCATCATCATCATCATCATCATCATCATCTCATCATTATATCATCAGCATCATCATCTCATCATGATATAATCATCATGATATCATCATCATCATATCATCATGATATCATCATCATCTCATCATGATATCCTCATCATCATCACCTCATCATGATATCATCACCCTGATAATATCATCATCATCATCATCATCATCATCATCATCATCATCATCATCATCTCATCATGATATCATCATCATCATCATCATCTCATCATGATATCATCATCATGATATCATCATCATCATCATGATATCATCATCATCTCATTATGATATCATCATCATCTCATTATGATATCATCATCATGATATCATCATCATCATCATCATCATCATCATCATCTCATCATGATATCATCATCATCATGATATCATCATCATGATATCATCATCATCATCATCTTATAATTATATCATCGTCTCATCATGATATCATCATCATGATATCATCATCATCATCATCATCATCATCATCATCTCATCATTATATCATCATCATGGTATCATCATCATCATCATCATCATCTCATCATGATATCATCATCATGATATCATCATCATGATATCATCATCATCATCATCATCATCATCTCATCATGATATCATCATCATGATATCATCATCATCATGATATCATCATCATCATCATGATATCATCATCATGATATCATCATCATGATATCATCATCATGATATCATCATCATCATCATCATCATCATCATCATCTCATCATTATATCATCATCATGGTATCATCATCATCATCATCATCATCATCATCTCATCATGATATCATCATCATCATCATCTCATCATGATATCATCATCATGATATCATCATCATCATCATCTCATCATGATATCATCATCATCATCATCATCTCATCATTATATCATCATCATGGTATCATCATCATCATCATCATCATCATCTTCATCATCATCATCATCATCTCATCATTATATCATCATCATCATCATCATCATCATCATCATCATCATCATCTCATCATGATATCATCATCATGATATCATCATCATCATCATAATCATCTCATCATGATATCATCATCATCATCATCTCATCATTATATCATCATCATCATCATCATCATCATCATCATCACATCATGATATCATCATCATGATATCATCATCATGATATCATCATCATGATATCATCATCATCATCTCATCATGATATCATCATCATCTCATCATGATATCATCATCATGATATCATCATCATGATATCATCATCATGATATCATCATGATATCATCATCATCATCATCTCATCATGATATCATCATCATGATATCCTCATCATCATCACCTCATCATGATATCATCATCCTGATAATATCATCATCATCATCATCATCATCATCTCATCATTATATCATCAGCATCATCATCTCATCATGATATAATCATCATGATATCATCATCATCATATCATCATGATATCATCATCATCTCATCATGATATCCTCATCATCATCACCTCATCATTATATCATCATCCTGATAATATCATCATCATCATCATCATCATCATCATCATCATCATCATCATCATCATCTCATCATTATATCATCATCATCATCATCTCATCATGATATAATCATCATGATATCATTATAATCATCTCATCATGATTGCATCATCATGATATCATCATCATGATATCATCATCATCATCATCATCATCATCATCATCATCATCATCATCTCATGATGATATCATCTTCATCATCATCATCATCATCATCATCATCATCATCATCATCTCATCATGATATCATCATCATGATATCATCATCATCATCATCTCATCGTGATATCATCATCATCATCATCATCATCTCATCATGATATCATCATCATGATATTATCATCATCTCATCATGATATCATCATCATCATCATCATCATCATCATCATCATCATCATGATATCATCATCATCATCATCTCATCATGATATCATCATCATCATGATATCCTCATCATGATATCATCATCATGATATTATCATCATCTCATCATGATAATATCATCATCATGATATCATCATCATGATATCATCATCATGATATCATCATGATATCATCATCATCATCATCATCTCATCATGATATCATCATCATGATATCCTCATCATCATCACCTCATCATGATATCATCATCCTGATAATATCATCATCATCATCATCATCATCATCATCATCATCATCTCATCATTATATCATCAGCATCATCATCTCATCATGATATAATCATAATGATATCATCATCATCATATCATCATGATATCATCATCATCTCATCATGATATCCTCATCATCATCACCTCATCATGATATCATCATCCTGATAATATCATCATCATCATCATCATCATCATCATCATCATCATCTCATCATTATATCATCATCATCATCATCTCATCATGATATAATCATCATGATATCATTATCATCATCTCATCATGATTGCATCATCATGATATCATCATCATGATATCATCATCATCATCATCATCATCATCATCATCTCATGATGATATCATCTTCATCATCATCATCATCATCATCATCATCTCATCATGATATCATCATCATGATATCATCATCATCATCTCATCGTGATATCATCATCATCATCATCATCATCATCATCATCATCTCATCATGATATCATCATCATGATATTATCATCATCTCATCATGATATCATCATCATCATCATCATCATCATCATCTCATCATGATATCATCATCATGATATCATCATCATCATCATCATGATATCATCATCATGATATCATCATCATGATATCATCATCATCATCATCATCATCATCATCATCATCATCTCATCATTATATCATCATCATGGTATCATCATCATCATCATCATCATCATCTCATCATGATATCATCATCATGATATCATCATCATGATATCATCATCATCATCATCATCATCTCATCATGATATCATCATCATGATATCATCATCATCATCATGATATCATCATCATGATAACATCATCATCATCATCATGATATCATCATCATGATATCATCATCATGATATCATCATCATGATATCATCATCATCATCATCATCATCTCATCATTATATCATCATCATGGTATCATCATCATCATCATCATCATCTCATCATGATATCATCATCATCATCATCTCATCATGATATCATCATCATGATATCATCATCATCATCATCTCATCATCTCATCATTATATCATCATCATCATCATCATCATCATCATCTCATCATTATATCATCATCATGGTATCATCATCATCATCATCATCATCATCATCTCATCATGATATCATCATCATTATATCATCATCATCTCATCATGATATCATCATCATTATATTATCATCATCTCATCATGATATCATCATCATGATATCATCAGCATGATATCATCATCATCATCTCATCATGATATCATCATCATCATTTCATCATGATATCATCATCATGATATCATCATCATTTTCATCTCATCATGATATCATCATCATTTCATCATGATATCATCATCATTTTCATCTCATCATGATATCATCATCAACATCATCATCATCATCATCATCATCATCATCATCATCATCATCATCATCATCTCATCATTATATCATCATCATCATCATCATCATCATCATCATCATCATCATCTCATCATGATATCATCATCATGATATCATCATCATCATCATCATCTCATCATGATATCATCATCATCATCATCATCTCATCATTATATCATCATCATCATCATCATCATCATCATCATCATCATCTCATCATGATATCATCATCATGATATCATCATCATGATATCATCATCATCATCATCATCTCATCATGATATCATCATCATCATCATCTCATCATGATATCATCATCATGATATCCTCATCATCATCACCTCATCATGATATCATCATCCTGATAATATCATCATCATCATCATCATCATCATCATCATCTCATCATTATATCATCAGCATCATCATCTCATCATGATATAATCATCATCATCATCATCATCTCATCATGATATCATCATCATCTCATCATGATATCCTCATCATCATCACCTCATCATGATATCATCACCCTGATAATATCATCATCATCATCATCATCATCATCATCATCATCATCTCATCATGATATCATCATCATCATCATCATCTCATCATGATATCATCATCATGATATCATCATCATCATCATGATATCATCATCATCTCATTATGATATCATCATCATCTCATTATGATATCATCATCATGATATCATCATCATCATCATCATCATCATCTCATCATGATATCATCATCATGATATCATCATCATGATATCATCATCATCATCATCATCATCATCATCATCTCATCATGATATCATCATATCATCATCATGATATCATCATCATCATCATCATCATCATCATCATCATCATCATCATCTCATCATTATATCATCATCATGGTATCATCATCATCATCATCATCATCTCATCATGATATCATCATCATGATATCATCATCATGATATCATCATCATCATCATCATCATCATCATCATCTCATCATGATATCATCATCATGATATCATCATCATCATGATATCATCATCATCATCATGATATCATCATCATGATATCATCATCATGATATCATCATCATGATATCATCATCATCATCATCATCTCATCATTATATCATCATCATGGTATCATCATCATCATCATCATCATCATCATCTCATCATGATATCATCATCATCATCATCTCATCATGATATCATCATCATGATATCATCATCATCATCATCTCATCATGATATCATCATCATCATCATCATCTCATCATTATATCATCATCATGGTATCATCATCATCATCATCATCTCATCATGATATCATCATCATTATATCATCATCATCTCATCATGATATCATCATCATTATATCATCATCATCTCATCATGATATCATCATCATGATATCATCATCATCATCTCATCATGATATCATCATCATGATATCATCAGCATGATATCATCATCATCATCTCATCATGATATCATCATCATCATTTCATCATGATATCATCATCATGATATCATCATCATGATATCATCATCATTTTCATCTCATCATGATATCATCATCATTTCATCATGATATCATCATCATTTTCATCTCATCATGATATCATCATCAACATCATCATCATCATCATCATCATCATCATCATCATCATCATCATCATCATCATCTCATCATTATATCATCATCATCATCATCATCATCATCATCATCATCATCATCATCATCATCATCTCATCATGATATCATCATCATGATATCATCATCATCATCATAATCATCTCATCATGATATCATCATCATCATCATCTCATCATTATATCATCATCATCATCATCATCATCATCATCATCATCATCATCATCATCATCACATCATGATATCATCATCATGATATCATCATCATGATATCATCATCATGATATCATCATCATCATCTCATCATGATATCATCATCATCTCATCATGATATCATCATCATGATATCATCATCATGATATCATCATCATCATCTCATCATGATATCATCATCATCATCATCTCATCATGATATCATCATCATGATATCCTCATCATCATCACCTCATCATGATATCATCATCCTGATAATATCATCATCATCATCATCATCATCATCATCATCATCTCATCATTATATCATCAGCATCATCATCTCATCATGATATAATCATCATGATATCATCATCATCATATCATCATGATATCATCATCATCTCATCATGATATCCTCATCATCATCACCTCATCATTATATCATCATCCTGATAATATCATCATCATCATCATCATCATCATCATCATCATCATCATCATCATCTCATCATTATATCATCATCATCATCATCTCATCATGATATAATCATCATGATATCATTATAATCATCTCATCATGATTGCATCATCATGATATCATCATCATGATATCATCATCATCATCATCATCATCATCATCATCATCTCATGATGATATCATCTTCATCATCATCATCATCATCATCATCATCATCATCTCATCATGATATCATCATCATGATATCATCATCATCATCATCTCATCGTGATATCATCATCATCATCATCATCATCTCATCATGATATCATCATCATGATATTATCATCATCTCATCATGATATCATCATCATCATCATCATCATCATCATCATCATCATCATGATATCATCATCATCATCATCATCTCATCATGATATCATCATCATCATGATATCCTCATCATCATCATCTCATCATGATATCATCATCATCTCATCCTGATAATATCATCATCATGATATCATCATCATGATATCATCATCATGATATCATCATGATATCATCATCATCATCATCATCATCATCATCATCTCATCATGATATCATCATCATGATATCCTCATCATCATCACCTCATCATGATATCATCATCCTGATAATATCATCATCATGATATCATCATGATATCATCATCATCATCATCATCTCATCATTATATCATCAGCATCATCATCTCATCATGATATAATCATCATGATATCATCATCATCATCATATCATCATGATATCATCATCATCTCATCATGATATCCTCATCATCATCACCTCATCATGATATCATCATCCTGATAATATCATCATCATCATCATCATCATCATCATCATCTCATCATTATATCATCATCATCATCATCTCATCATGATATAATCATCATGATATCATTATCATCATCTCATCATGATTGCATCATCATGATATCATCATCATGATATCATCATCATCATCATCATCATCATCATCATCATCATCTCATGATGATATCATCTTCATCATCATCATCATCATCATCATCATCATCTCATCATGATATCATCATCATGATATCATCATCATCATCTCATCGTGATATCATCATCATCATCATCATCTCATCATGATATCATCATCATGATATTATCATCATCTCATCATGATATCATCATCATCATCATCATCATCATCATCATCATGATATCATCATCATCATCATCTCATAATGATATCATCATCATGATATCATCATCATCATCATCAT
>JAYKOZ010000024.1:975000-995000 GCA_036172795.1 Pelodytes ibericus
TATCATCATCATCATTTCATCATGATATCATCATCATCATCATCATCATCTCATGATGATATCATCATCATCATCATCATCATCATCTCATCATGATATCATCATCATGATATCATCATCATCATCATCATCTCATCATGATATCATCATCATCATCATCATCTCATCATGATATCATCATCATGATATTATCATCATCTCATCATGATATCATCATCATCATCATCATGATATCATCATCATAATTTCATCATCATCATCATAATCTCATCATGATATCATCATCATGATATCATCATCATCATCATCATCATCATGATATCATCATCATCATCATCTCATAATTATATCATCATCATGATATCATCATCATCATCATCTCATCATGATATCATCATCATCATCATCTCATCATGATATCATCATCATGATATCATCATCATGATATCATCATGATATCATCATCATGATATCATCATCATCATCTCATCATGATATCATCATCATCATCATCATCTCATCATGATATCATCATCATCATCATCATCATCATCTCATCATGATATCATCATCATCATCATCATCATCATCATCATCTCATCATGATATCATCATCATCATCATCATCATCATCATCTCATCTTTATATCATCATCTTTATATCATCATCATCATTTCATCATGATATCATCATCATCATCATCATCATCTCATCATTATATCATCATCATCATCATTACCGTCTCATCATGATATCATTATGATATCATCATCATCATCATCATCATCATCATCATCTCATCATGATATCATCATCATCATCTCATCATGATATCATCATCATCATCATCATCATCATCATCATCATCTCATCATGATATCATCATCATCATCTCATCATGATATCATCATCATCATCATCATCATCATCATCATGATATCATCATCATCTCATCTTTATATCATCATCTTGATATCATAATCATCATCATCATTTCATCATGATATCATCATCATCATCATCTCATCATTATATCATCATCATCATCATTACCGTCTCATCATGATATCATCATCATTTCATCATGGTATCATCATCATCATCATCTCATCATGATATCATCATCATCTCATCATGATAGCATCATCATCATGATATTATATTCATCTCATCATGATATCATCATCATCATCATCATCATCATCATCATCATCATCTCATCATGATATCATCATCATCGTCTCATCATGATATCATCATCATCATCATCATCATCATCTCATCATGATTTCATCATCATCATCATCATCATCATCATCATCATCATCATCTCATCATGATATCATCATCATCATCATCTCATCATGATATCATCATCATGATATCATCATCATCATCTCATCATGATATCATCATCATCATTTCATCATGATATCATCATCATCATCATCATCATCATCATCATCTCATGATGATATCATCATCATCATCATCATCTCATCATGATATCATCATCATGATATCATCATCATCATCATCATCATCTCATCATGATATCATCATCATCATCATCATCATCTCATCATGATATCATCATCATGATATTATCATCATCTCATCATGATATCATCATCATCATCATCATGATATCATCATCATGATTTCATCATCATCATCATCATCATAATCTCATCATGATATCATCATCATGATATCATCATCATCATCATCATCATGATATCATCATCATGATATCATCATCATCATCATCTCATCATTATATCATCATCATGGTATCATCATCATCATCATCATCATCATCTCATCATGATATCATCATCATGATATCATCATCATCATCATCTCATCATGATATCACCATCATCATCATCTCATCATTATATCATCATCATCATAATCATCATCATCTCATCATGATATCATCATCATGATATCATCATCATGATATCATCATCATCATCTCATCATGATATCATCATCGTGAGATCATCATCATCAGCATCTCATCATGATATAATCATCATGACATCATCTCATCATGATATCATCATCATCATCATATCATAATGATATCATCATCATCTCATCATGATATCATCATCAACTCATCATGATATCATCATCATCATCATCATCTCATCATGATATCATCATCATCATCATCATCATCATCATCATCATCATCTCATCATGATATCATCATCATCATCATCATCATCATCATCATCATCATCATCTCATCTTTATATCATCATCTTGATATCATAATCATCATCATCATTTCATCATGATATTATCATCATCATCTCATCATTATATCATCATCATCATCATTACCGTCTCATCATGATATCATTATGATATCATCATCATCATCATCATCATCTCATCATGATATCATCATCATCATCATCATCATCTCATCATGATATCATCATCATCATCATCATCTCATCATGATATCATCATCATCATCATCATCATCATCATCTCATCATGATATCATCATCATCATTATATCATCATCATCATCATTACCGTCTCATCATGATATCATTATGATATCATCATCATCATCATCATCATCATCTCATCATGATATCATAATCATAATCTCATCATGATATCATCATCATCATCATCATCATCATCTCATCATGATATCATCATCATCATCATCATCATCTCATCATGATATCATCATCATCATCTCATCATGATATCATCATCATCATCATCATCATCTCATCATGATATCATCATCATCATCATCATCATCTCATCTTTATATCATCATCTTGATATCATAATCATCATCATCATTTCATCATGATATCATCATCATCATCTCATCATTATATCATCATCATCATCATTACCGTCTCATCATGATATCATTATGATATCATCATCATCATCATCATCATCATCTCATCATGATATCATAATCATAATCTCATCATGATATCATCATCATCATCATCATCATCTCATCATGATATCATCATCATCATCTCATCATGATATCATCATCATCATCTCATCATGATATCGTCATCGTTATATCATCATCATCAGCATCTCATCATGATATAATCATCATGATATCATCATCATCATCTCATCATGATAAAATCATCATGATATCATCATCTCATCATGATATCATCATCTCATCATGATATCGTCATCGTTATATCATCATCATCAGCATCTCATCATGATATAATCATCATGATATCATCATCATCATCTCATCATGATATCATCATCTCATCATGATATCATCATCATGATATCATCATCTCATCATGATATCATCATCATGATATCATCATCTTCATCATCATCTCATCATGATATCATCATCATCATCTCATCATGATATCATCATCATGATATCATCATCATCATCATCATCATTATCTCATCATGATATCATCATCATCATCATCATCATCATCTCATCATTATATCATCATCATCTCATCATGATATCATCATCATCATCTCATCATGATATCATCATCATCATCATCATCTCATCATGATATCATCATCTCATCATGATATCATCATATCATCATGATATCATCATCATTTCTTCATGATATCATCATCATCACCATCTCATCATGCTATCATCATCATCATCTCATCATGATATCATCATCATCATCATCATCATCTCATCATGATATCATCATCATCATCATCTCATCATGATGATATCCACATCATCATCATCTCATCATGATATCATCATCATCATCACCTCATCATGATATCATCATCATGATATCATCATCATCATCTCATCATGATATCATCATCATCATCTCATAATGATATCATCATCATCATCTCATCATGATATCATCATCATGATATCATCATGATATCATCATCTCATCATGATATCATCATCCTGATAATATCATCATCATCTCATCATGATATCATCATCATCATCATCATCTCATCATGATATCATCATCATGATATCATGATCATCATATCATCACGATATCATCATCATCTCATCATGATATCATCATCATGATATCATCATCATAATCTCATCATGATATCATCATCATGATATCATCATCTCATGGTGATATCATCATCATCATCATCTCATCATGATATCATCATCATCATCTCATCATGATATCATCATCATGATATCATCATCATCATCTCATCATGATATCATCATCATGATATCATCATCATGATATCATCATCATCATCTCATCATGATATCATCATCATCATCTCATCATGATATCGTCATCGTGATATCATCATCAGCATCTCATCATGATATAATCATCATGATATCATCATCATCATCTCATCATGATATCATCATGATATCATCATCTCATCATGATATCATCATCTCATCATGATATCATCATCATGATATCATCATCTCATCATGATATCATCATCATGATATCATCATCATCATCTTCATCATCATCTCATCATGATATCTTCATCATCATCATCTCATCACGAAATAATCATCATGATATCATCATCATCATCATCTCATCATGATATCATCATCATCATCACCATCTCATCATGCTATCATTATCATCATCATCTCATCATGATATCATCATCATTTCATCATGATATCATCATCATCACCATCTAATCATGCTATCATCATCATCATCTCATCATGATATCATCATCATGATATCATCATCATGATATCATCATCATCATCACCATCTCATCATGCTATCATTATCATCATCTCTTCATGATATCATCATCATGATATCATCTCATCATTATATCATCATCATCTCATCATGATATCATCATCATCATCAGCATCATCTCATCATGATATCATCATCATCATCTCATCATGATATCATCATTTCATCTTGATATCATCATCTCATCATGATATCATCATCATTTAATCATGATATCATCATCATCACCATCTCATCATGCTATCATTATCATAATCTCATCACGATATCATCATCATGATATTATCATCATCATCATCATCATCATCATCATCATCATCATCATCATCATCATCATCTCATCATGATATCATCATCATCATCATCTCATCTTTATATCATCATCTTGATATCATAATCATCATCATCATTTCATCATGATATCATCATCATCATCATCTCATCATTATATCTTCATCATCATCATTACCGTCTCATCATGATATCATCATCATTTCATCATGGTATAATCATCATCATCATCTCATCATGATATCATCATCATCTCATCATGATAGCATCATCATCATGATATTATCATCATCTCATCATGATATCATCATCATCATCATCTCATCATGATATCATCATCATTGTCTCATCATGATATCATCATCATCATCATCATCTCATCATGATATCATCATCATCATCTCATCATGATATCATCATCATCATCTCATCATGATATCATCATCATAATCATCTCATCATGATATCATCATCATCATCATCTCATCATGATATCATCATCATCATCTCATCATGATATCATCATCATCATCATCATCATCATCTCATCATGATATCATCATCATGATATCATCATCATTTTCATCTCATCATGATATCATCATCATTTCATCATGATATCATCATCATCATCTCATCATGATATCATCATCATCATCATCATCATCCTTTCATCATGATATCATCATCATGATATCATCATCATTTTCATCTCATCATGATATCATCATCATTTCATCATGATATCATCATCATGATATCATAATCATTTTCATCTCATCATGATATCATCATCATCATCATCATCATCTCATCATGATATCATCATCATGATATCATCATCATCATATCATCATCATCATCATCATCTCATCATTATATCATCATCATCATCATCATCATCATCATCTCATCATGATATCATCATCATGATATCATCATCATGATATCATCATCATCATCTCATCATGATATCATCATCGTGAGATCATCATCATCATCATCTCATCATTATATCATCATCATCATCATCATTACCGTCTCATCATGATATCATCATCATCTCATCATTGTATCATCATCATCATCATCTCATCATGATATCATCATCATCTCATCATGATATCATCATCATCATGATATTATCATCATCTCATCATGATATCATCATCATCATCTCATCATGACATCATCATCATCATCTCATCATGATATCATCATCATCATCTCATCATGATATCATCATCATCATCATCTCATCATGATATCATCATCATCATCATCTCATCATGATATCATCATCATCATCTCATCATGATATCATCATCATCATCATCATCATCATCATCATCTCATCATGATATCATCATCATCATCTCATCATGATATCATCATAATGATATCATAATCATCATCTTATCATGATATCATCATCATCATCATCATCATCATCATCATCATCTCATCATGATATCATCATCTTCATCATCACCATCATCATCTCATCATGATATCATCATCATCATCTCATCATGATATCATCATCATCATCATCATCTCATCATGATGTCATCATCATCATCATCTCATCATGATATGATCATCATCATCATCTCATCATGATATCATCATAATGATATCATAATCATCATCTTATCATGATATCATCATCATGATATCATCATCATCATCTCATCATGATATCATCATCATCATTATCTCATCATGATATCATCATCATCATCATCATCATTATCACATCATGATATCATCATCATCTCATCATGATATCATTATCATCATCATCTCATCATGATATCATCATCATCATGATATCATTATCATCATCATCTCATCATGATATCATCATCATCATCATCATGATATCATCATCATGATATCATCATCATCATGATATCATCATCATCATGATATCATCATCATGATATCATCATCATGATATCATTATCATCATCATCATCATCATCATCTCATCATGATATCATCATCATGATATCATCATCATCATCATCATCATGATATCATCATCATCATCATCATGATACCATCATCATGATATCATCATCATCATCATCATCATCATGATATTATCATCATCATCATCATCATCATCATCATCATCATCATTTCATCATGATATCATCATCATGATATCATCATCATCATCTCATCATAATCATCATCATCTCATCATTATATCATCATCATCATCATCATCATCATCATCATCATCTCATCATGATATCATCATCGTGATATCATCATCATCATCATCTCATCATGATATCATCGTCATTATATCATCATCATCATCATCATCTCATCATGATATCATCATCATCATCATCATCTCATCATGATATCATCATCACCATCATCATCTCATCATGATATCATCATCATCATCATCTCCTCATGATATCATCATCATAATCATCATCTCATCATGATATCATCATCATGATATCATCATCATCATCTCATCATGATATCATCATAATCAGCATCATCTCATCATGATATCATCATCATGATGTCATCATGATATCATCATCATGATGTCATCATGATATCATCATCTCATCATGATATCATCATCCTGATAATATCATCATCATCATCTCATCATGATATCATCATCATCATCATCATCTCATCATGATATAATCATCATGATATCATCATCATCATATCTTCATGATATCATCATCATCTCATCATGATATCATCATCATGATATCATCATCATCATCATCTCATCATGATATCATCATCAAGATATCATCATCTCATGGTGATATCATCATCATCATCTCATCATCATCATCTCATCATGATATCATCATCATCATCATCTCATCATGATATCATCATCATCATCTCATCATGATATCATCATCATCATCTCATCATGATATCGTCATCGTTATATCATCATCATCAGCATCTCATCATGATATAATCATCATGATATCATCATCATCATCTCATCATGATAAAATCATCATGATATCATCATCTCATCATGATATCATCATCTCATCATGATATCATCATCATGATATCATCATCTCATCATGATATCATCATCATGATATCATCATCATCATCTCATCATGATATCATCATCATCATTATCTCATCATGATATCATCATCATCATCATCATCATTATCACATCATGATATCATCATCATCTCATCATGATATCATTATCATCATCATCTCATCATGATATCATCATCATCATGATATCATTATCATCATCATCTCATCATGATATCATCATCATCATCATCATGATATCATCATCATGATATCATCATCATCATGATATCATCATCATCATGATATCATCATCATGATATCATCATCATCATGATATCATTATCATCATCATCATCATCATCTCATCATGATATCATCATCATGATATCATCATCATCATCATCATCATCATGATATCATCATCATCATCATCATGATACCATCATCATGATATCATCATCATCATCATCATCATCATCATCATGATATTATCATCATCATCATCATCATCATCATCATCTCATCATGATATCATCATCATCATCATCTCATCATGATATCATCATCATCATCTCATCATGATATCATCATCATCATCATCATCATCATCATCATCTCATCATGATATCATCATCATCATCTCATCATGATATCATCATAATGATATCATAATCATCATCTTATCATGATATCATCATCATCATCATCATCATCATCATCATCTCATCATGATATCATCATCTTCATCATCACCATCATCATCTCATCATGATATCATCATCATCATCTCATCATGATATCATCATCATCATCATCATCTCATCATGATGTCATCATCATCATCATCTCATCATGATATGATCATCATCATCATCTCATCATGATATCATCATAATGATATCATAATCATCATCTTATCATGATATCATCATCATGATATCATCATCATCATCTCATCATGATATCATCATCATCATTATCTCATCATGATATCATCATCATCATCATCATCATTATCACATCATGATATCATCATCATCTCATCATGATATCATTATCATCATCATCTCTTCATGATATCATCATCATCATGATATCATTATCATCATCATCTCATCATGATATCATCATCATCATCATCATGATATCATCATCATGATATCATCATCATCATGATATCATCATCATCATGATATCATCATCATGATATCATCATCATGATATCATTATCATCATCATCATCATCATCTCATCATGATATCATCATCATGATATCATCATCATCATCATCATCATGATATCATCATCATCATCATCATGATACCATCATCATGATATCATCATCATCATCATCATCATCATCATCATGATATTATCATCATCATCATCATCATCATCATCATCATCATCATCATCATCATTTCATCATGATATCATCATCATGATATCATCATCATCATCTCATCATAATCATCATCATCTCATCATTATATCATCATCATCATCATCATCATCATCATCATCATCATCATCTCATCATGATATCATCATCGTGATATCATCATCATCATCTCATCATGATATCATCGTCATTATATCATCATCATCATCATCATCTCATCATGATATCATCATCATCATCATCATCTCATCATGATATCATCATCACCATCATCATCTCATCATGATATCATCATCATCATCATCTCCTCATGATATCATCATAATCATCATCTCATCATGATATCATCATCATGATATCATCATCATCATCTCATCATGATATCATCATAATCAGCATCATCTCATCATGATATCATCATCATGATGTCATCATGATATCATCATCATGATGTCATCATGATATCATCATCTCATCATGATATCATCATCCTGATAATATCATCATCATCATCTCATCATGATATCATCATCATCATCATCATTTCATCATGATATAATCATCATGATATCATCATCATCATATCATCATGATATCATCATCATCTCATCATGATATCATCATCAAGATATCATCATCTCATGGTGATATCATCATCATCATCTCATCATCATCATCTCATCATGATATCATCATCATCATCATCTCATCATGATATCATCATCATCATCTCATCATGATATCATCATCATCATCTCATCATGATATCGTCATCGTTATATCATCATCATCAGCATCTCATCATGATATAATCATCATGATATCATCATCATCATCTCATCATGATAAAATCATCATGATATCATCATCTCATCATGATATCATCATCTCATCATGATATCATCATCATGATATCATCATCTCATCATGATATCATCATCATGATATCATCATCATCATCTCATCATGATATCATCATCATCATTATCTCATCATGATATCATCATCATCATCATCATTATCACATCATGATATCATCATCATCTCATCATGATATCATTATCATCATCATCTCATCATGATATCATCATCATCATGATATCATTATCATCATCATCTCATCATGATATCATCATCATCATCATCATGATATCATCATCATGATATCATCATCATCATGATATCATCATCATCATGATATCATCATCATGATATCATCATCATCATGATATCATTATCATCATCATCATCATCATCTCATCATGATATCATCATCATGATATCATCATCATCATCATCATCATCATGATATCATCATCATCATCATCATGATACCATCATCATGATATCATCATCATCATCATCATCATCATCATCATGATATTATCATCATCATCATCATCATCATCATCATCTCATCATGATATCATCATCATCATCATCTCATCATGATATCATCATCATCATCTCATCATGATATCATCATCATCATCATCATCATCATCTCATCATGATATCATCATCATCATCTCATCATGATATCATCATAATGATATCATAATCATCATCATCTTATCATGATATCATCATCATCATCATCATCATCATCATCATCATCATCTCATCATGATATCATCATCTTCATCATCACCATCATCATCTCATCATGATATCATCATCATCATCTCATCATGATATCATCATCATCATCATCATCTCATCATGATGTCATCATCATCATCATCTCATCATGATATGATCATCATCATCATCTCATCATGATATCATCATAATGATATCATAATCATCATCTTATCATGATATCATCATCATGATATCATCATCATCATCTCATCATGATATCATCATCATCATTATCTCATCATGATATCATCATCATCATCATCATCATTATCACATCATGATATCATCATCATCTCATCATGATATCATTATCATCATCATCTCATCATGATATCATCATCATCATGATATCATTATCATCATCATCTCATCATGATATCATCATCATCATCATCATGATATCATCATCATGATATCATCATCATCATGATATCATCATCATCATGATATCATCATCATGATATCATCATCATGATATCATTATCATCATCATCATCATCATCATCTCATCATGATATCATCATCATGATATCATCATCATCATCATCATCATGATATCATCATCATCATCATCATGATACCATCATCATGATATCATCATCATCATCATCATCATCATCATCATCATCATGATATTATCATCATCATCATCATCATCATCATCATCATCATCATCATTTCATCATGATATCATCATCATGATATCATCATCATCATCTCATCATAATCATCATCATCTCATCATTATATCATCATCATCATCATCATCATCATCATCTCATCATGATATCATCATCGTGATATCATCATCATCATCATCTCATCATGATATCATCGTCATTATATCATCATCATCATCATCATCTCATCATGATATCATCATCATCATCATCATCTCATCATGATATCATCATCACCATCATCATCTCATCATGATATCATCATCATCATCATCTCCTCATGATATCATCATCATAATCATCATCTCATCATGATATCATCATCATGATATCATTATCATCATCTCATCATGATATCATCATAATCAGCATCATCTCATCATGATATCATCATCATGATGTCATCATGATATCATCATCATGATGTCATCATGATATCATCATCTCATCATGATATCATCATCCTGATAATATCATCATCATCATCTCATCATGATATCATCATCATCATCATCATCATCATCTCATCATGATATAATCATCATGATATCATCATCATCATATCATCATGATATCATCATCATCTCATCATGATATCATCATCATGATATCATCATCATCATCATCTCATCATGATATCATCATCAAGATATCATCATCTCATGGTGATATCATCATCATCATCTCATCATCATCATCTCATCATGATATCATCATCATCATCATCTCATCATGATATCATCATCATCATCTCATCATGATATCATCATCATCATCTCATCATGATATCGTCATCGTTATATCATCATCATCAGCATCTCATCATGATATAATCATCATGATATCATCATCATCATCTCATCATGATAAAATCATCATGATATCATCATCTCATCATGATATCATCATCTCATCATGATATCATCATCATGATATCATCATCTCATCATGATATCATCATCATGATATCATCATCATCATCTCATCATGATATCATCATCATCATTATCTCATCATGATATCATCATCATCATCATCATTATCACATCATGATATCATCATCATCTCATCATGATATCATTATCATCATCATCTCATCATGATATCATCATCATCATGATATCATTATCATCATCATCTCATCATGATATCATCATCATCATCATCATGATATCATCATCATGATATCATCATCATCATGATATCATCATCATCATGATATCATCATCATGATATCATCATCATCATGATATCATTATCATCATCATCATCATCTCATCATGATATCATCATCATGATATCATCATCATCATCATCATCATGATATCATCATCATCATCATCATGATACCATCATCATGATATCATCATCATCATCATCATCATCATCATCATGATATTATCATCATCATCATCATCATCATCATCATCATCATCATCATTTCATCATGATATCATCATCATGATATCATCATCATCATCTCATCATAATCATCATCATCTCATCATTATATCATCATCATCATCATCATCATCATCATCATCATCATCATCATCATCTCATCATGATATCATCATCGTGATATCATCATCATCATCATCTCATCATGATATCATCGTCATTATATCATCATCATCATCATCATCTCATCATGATATCATCATCATCATCATCATCTCATCATGATATCATCATCACCATCATCATCTCATCATGATATCATCATCATCATCATCTCCTCATGATATCATCATCATAATCATCATCTCATCATGATATCATCATCATGATATCATCATCATCATCTCATCATGATATCATCATAATCAGCATCATCTCATCATGATATCATCATCATGATGTCATCATGATATCATCATCTCATCATGATATCATCATCCTGATAATATCATCATCATCATCTCATCATGATATCATCATCATCATCATCATCATCATCATCATCATCTCATCATGATATAATCATCATGATATCATCATCATCATATCATCATGATATCATCATCATCTCATCATGATATCATCATCATGATATCATCATCATCATCATCTCATCATGATATCATCATCAAGATATCATCATCTCATGGTGATATCATCATCATCATCTCATCATCATCATCTCATCATGATATCATCATCATCATCATCTCATCATGATATCATCATCATCATCTCATCATGATATCATCATCATCATCTCATCATGATATCATCATCGTTATATCATCATCATCAGCATCTCATCATGATATAATCATCATGATATCATCATCATCATCTCATCATGATAAAATCATCATGATATCATCATCTCATCATGATATCATCATCTCATCATGATATCATCATCATGATATCATCATCTCATCATGATATCATCATCATGATATCATCATCATCATCTTCATCATCATCTCATCATGATATCATCATCATGATATCATCATCATCATCATCATCTCATCATGATGTCATCATCATCATCATGTCATCATGATATCATCATCATCATCATCACCATCTCATCATGCTATCATTATCATCATCTCATCATGATATCATCATCATTTCATCATGATATCATCATCATCATCTCATCATGATATCATCATAATCATCTCATCATGATATCATCATCTCATCATGATATAATCATCATGATATCATCATCTCATCATGATATCATCATCATGATATCATCATCTTCATCATCATCTCATCATGATATCATCATCATCATCTCATCATGATATCATCATCATGATATCATCATCATCATCATCATTATCTCATCATGATATCATCATCATCATCATCATCTCATCATTATATCATCATCATCTCATCATGATATCATCATCATCATCATCTCATCATGATATCATCATCATCATCTCATCATGATATCATCATCTCATCATGATATCATCATCTCATCATGATATCATCATCTCATCATGATATCATCATCATTTCTTCATGATATCATCATCATCACCATCTCATCATGCTATCATTATCATAATCTCATCATGATATCATCATCATGATATCATCATCATGATATCATCATCATGATATCATCATCATCATCATCATCATCTCATGATGATATCATCATCATCATCATCATCATCATTATCATCATCTCATCATGATATCATCATCATGATATCATCATCATGATATCATCATCATCATCATCATCATCTCATCATGATATCATCATCATCATCATCTCATCATGATATCATCATCATCATCATCATCATGATATCATCATCATGATATCATCATCATCATCATCATCATCATCTCATCATGATATCATCATCATCATCATCATGATATCATCATCATGATATCATCATCATCATCATCATTATCTCATCATCATCATCATCATCTCATCATTATATCATCATCATCTCATCATGATATCATCATCATCATCATCTCATCATGATATCATCATCATCATCTCATCATGATATCATCATCTCATCATGATATCATCATCTCATCATGATATCATCATCTCATCATGATATCATCATCATTTCTTCATGATATCATCATCATCACCATCTCATCATGCTATCATCATCATCATCTCATCATGATATCATCATCATCATCATCATCATCTCATCATGATATCATCATCATGATATCATCATCATGATATCATCATCATGATATCATCATCATGATATCATCATCATGATATCATCATCATCATCATCTCATTATGATATCATCATCATCATCATCTCATCATGATGATATCCACATCATCATCATCTCATCATGATATCATCATCATCACCTCATCATGATATCATCATCATGATATCATCATCATCATCTCATCATGATATCATCATCATCATCTCATCATGATATCATCATCATGATATCATCATCATGATATCATCATGATATCATCATCATGATATCATCATCCTGATAATATCATCATCATCTCATCATGATATCATCATCATCATCTCATCATGATATCATCATCATGATATCATCATGATATCATCATCTCATCATGATATCATCATCCTGATAATATCATCATCATCTCATCATGATATCATCATCATGATATCATCATCATGATATCATCATCATGATATCATGATCATCATATCATCACGATATCATCATCATCTCATCATGATATCATCATCATGATATCATCATCTTAATCTCATCATGATATCATCATCATGATATCATCATCTCATGGTGATATCATCATCATCATCATCTCATCATGATATCATCATCATCATCATCTCATCATGATATCATCATCATGATATCATCATCATCATCTCATCATGATATCATCATCATGATATCATCATCATGATATCATCATCATCATCTCATCATGATATCATCATCATCATCATCATCTCATCATGATATCGTCATCGTGATATCATCATCATCATCAGCATCTCATCATGATATAATCATCATGATATCATCATCATCATCTCATCATGATATCATCATGATATCATCATGATATCATCATGATATCATCATGATATCATCATCTCATCATGATATCATCATCATGATATCATCATCTCATCATGATATCATCATCATGATATCATCATCATCATCTTCATCATCATCTCATCATGATATCATCATCATCATCATCATCTCATCACGAAATAATCATCATGATATCATCATCATCATCATCTCATCATGATATCATCATCATCATCACCATCTAATCATGCTATCATCATCATCATCTCATCATGATATCATCATCATGATATCATCATCATCATCACCATCTCATCATGCTATCATTATCATCATCTCTTCATGATATCATCATCATGATATCATCTCATCATTATATCATCATCATCTCATCATGATATCATCATCATCATCATCATCAGCATCATCTCATCATGATATCATCATCATCATCATCATCATCATCATCATCATCTCATCATGATATCATCATCTCATCTTGATATCATCATCTCATCATGATATCATCACCATCTCATCATGCTATCATTATCATAATCTCATCACGATATCATCATCATTTCATCATGATATCATCATCATCACCATCTCATCATGCTATCATTATCATAATCTCATCATGATATCATCATCATGATATCATCATCATCATCATCATCATCTCATGATGATATCATCATCATCATCATCATCATTATCATCATCTCATCATGATATCATCATCATGATATCATCATCATGATATCATCATCATCATCATCATCTCATCATGATATCATCATCACCATCATCATCTCATCATGATATCATCATCATCATCATCTCCTCATGATATCATCATCATAATCATCATCTCATCATGATATCATCGTCATTATATCATCATCATCATCATCATCTCATCATGATATCATCATCATCATCATCATCTCATCATGATATCATCATCACCATCATAATCTCATCATGATATCATCATCATCATCATCTCCTCATGATATCATCATCATAATCATCATCTCATCATGATATCATCATCATGATATCATCATCATCATCTCATCATGATATCATCATAATCAGCATCATCTCATCATGATATCATCATCATGATGTCATCATGATATCATCATCTCATCATGATATCATCATCCTGATAATATCATCATCATCATCTCATCATGATATCATCATCATCATCATCATCATCATCATCATCATCATCATCATCATCATCTCATCATGATATAATCATCATGATATCATCATCATCATATCATCATGATATCATCATCATCTCATCATGATATCATCATCATGATATCATCATCATCATCATCTCATCATGATATCATCATCAAGATATCATCATCTCATGGTGATATCATCATCATCATCTCATCATCATCATCTCATCATGATATCATCATCATCATCATCTCATCATGATATCATCATCATCATCTCATCATGATATCATCTTCATCATCTCATCATGATATCGTCATCGTTATATCATCATCATCAGCATCTCATCATGATATAATCATCATGATATCATCATCATCATCATCTCATCATGATAAAATCATCATGATATCATCATCTCATCATGATATCATCATCTCATCATGATATCATCATCATGATATCATCATCTCATCATGATATCATCATCATCATCATCACCATCTCATCATGCTATCATTATCATCATCTCATCATGATATCATCATCATTTCATCATGATATCATCATCATCATGTCATCATGATATCATCATCATCATCATCACCATCTCATCATGCTATCATTATCATCATCTCATCATGATATCATCATCATTTCATCATGATATCATCATCATCATCTCATCATGATATCATCATAATCATCTCATCATGATATCATCATCTCATCATGATATCATCATCATGATATCATCATCTCATCATGATATCATCATCATGATATCATCATCTTCATCATCATCTCATCATGATATCATCATCATCATCTCATCATGATATCATCATCATGATATCATCATCATCATCATCATTATCTCATCATGATATCATCATCATCATCATCATCATCTCATCATTATATCATCATCATCTCATCATGATATCATCATCATCATCATCTCATCATGATATCATCATCATCATCTCATCATGATATCATCATCTCATCATGATATCATCATCATTTCTTCATGATATCATCATCATCACCATCTCATCATGCTATCATCATCATCATCTCATCATGATATCATCATCATCATGATATCATCATCATGATATCATCATCATGATATCATCATCATGATATCATCATCATGATATCATCATCATCATCATCTCATTATGATATCATCATCATCATCATCTCATCATGATGATATCCACATCATCATCATCTCATCATGATATCATCATCATCACCTCATAATGATATCATCATCATGATATCATCATCATCATCTCATCATGATATCATCATCATCATCTCATCGTGATATCATCATCATGATATCATCATCATGATATCATCATGATATCATCATCTCATCATGATATCATCATCCTGATAATATCATCATCATCTCATCATGATATCATCATCATCATCTCATCATGATATCATCATCATGATATCATCATGATATCATCATCTCATCATGATATCATCATCCTGATAATATCATCATCATCTCATCATGATATCATCATCATGATATCATCATCATGATATCATCATCATGATATCATGATCATCATATCATCACGATATCATCATCATCTCATCATGATATCATCATCATGATATCATCATCTTAATCTCATCATGATATCATCATCATGATATCATCATCTCATGGTGATATCATCATCATCATCATCTCATCATGATATCATCATCATCATCATCTCATCATGATATCATCATCATGATATCATCATCATCATCTCATCATGATATCATCATCATGATATCATCATCATGATATCATCATCATCATCTCATCATGATATCATCATCATCATCATCATCTCATCATGATATCGTCATCGTGATATCATCATCATCATCAGCATCTCATCATGATATAATCATCATGATATCATCATCATCATCTCATCATGATATCATCATGATATCATCATGATATCATCATCTCATCATGATATCATCATCTCATCATGATATCATCATCATGATATCATCATCTCATCATGATATCATCATCATGATATCATCATCATCATCTTCATCATCATCTCATCATGATATCATCATCATCATCATCATCTCATCACGAAATAATCATCATGATATCATCATCATCATCATCTCATCATGATATCATCATCATCATCATCACCATCTCATCATGCTATCATTATCATCATCATCTCATCATGATATCATCATCATTTCATCATGATATCATCATCATCACCATCTAATCATGCTATCATCATCATCATCTCATCATGATATCATCATCATGATATCATCATCATGATATCATCATCATCATCACCATCTCATCATGCTAT
>JAYKOZ010000024.1:1000000-1035000 GCA_036172795.1 Pelodytes ibericus
ATCATCATCATCATCATCATCATCTCATCATGATATCATTATCATAATCTCATCACGATATCATCATCATGATATCATCATCATGATATCATCATCATCATCTCATCATGATATCATCATCATGATATCATCATCATCATCTCATCATGATATCATCATCATCATTTCATCATGATATCATCATCATCATCATCATCATCTCATGATGATATCATCATCATCATCATCATCATCATCTCATCATGATATCATCATCATGATATCATCATCATCATCATCATCTCATCATGATATCATCATCATCATCATCATCTCATCATGATATCATCATCATGATATTATCATCATCTCATCATGATATCATCATCATCATCATCATGATATCATCATCATAATTTCATCATCATCATCATAATCTCATCATGATATCATCATCATGATATCATCATCATCATCATCATCATCATGATATCATCATCATCATCATCTCATAATTATATCATCATCATGATATCATCATCATCATCATCTCATCATGATATCATCATCATCATCATCTCATCATGATATCATCATCATGATATCATCATCATGATATCATCATGATATCATCATCATGATATCATCATCATCATCTCATCATGATATCATCATCATCATCATCATCTCATCATGATATCATCATCATCATCATCATCATCATCTCATCATGATATCATCATCATCATCATCATCATCATCATCATCTCATCATGATATCATCATCATCATCATCATCATCATCATCTCATCTTTATATCATCATCTTTATATCATCATCATCATTTCATCATGATATCATCATCATCATCATCATCATCTCATCATTATATCATCATCATCATCATTACCGTCTCATCATGATATCATTATGATATCATCATCATCATCATCATCATCATCATCATCATCTCATCATGATATCATCATCATCATCTCATCATGATATCATCATCATCATCATCATCATCATCATCATCTCATCATGATATCATCATCATCATCTCATCATGATATCATCATCATCATCATCATCATCATCATCATGATATCATCATCATCTCATCTTTATATCATCATCTTGATATCATAATCATCATCATCATTTCATCATGATATCATCATCATCATCATCTCATCATTATATCATCATCATCATCATTACCGTCTCATCATGATATCATCATCATTTCATCATGGTATCATCATCATCATCATCTCATCATGATATCATCATCATCTCATCATGATAGCATCATCATCATGATATTATATTCATCTCATCATGATATCATCATCATCATCATCATCATCATCATCATCATCATCTCATCATGATATCATCATCATCGTCTCATCATGATATCATCATCATCATCATCATCTCATCATGATTTCATCATCATCATCATCATCATCATCATCATCATCATCATCTCATCATGATATCATCATCATCATCATCTCATCATGATATCATCATCATGATATCATCATCATCATCTCATCATGATATCATCATCATCATTTCATCATGATATCATCATCATCATCATCATCATCATCATCATCATCTCATGATGATATCATCATCATCATCATCATCTCATCATGATATCATCATCATGATATCATCATCATCATCATCATCATCTCATCATGATATCATCATCATCATCATCATCATCTCATCATGATATCATCATCATGATATTATCATCATCTCATCATGATATCATCATCATCATCATCATGATATCATCATCATGATTTCATCATCATCATCATCATCATAATCTCATCATGATATCATCATCATGATATCATCATCATCATCATCATCATGATATCATCATCATGATATCATCATCATCATCATCTCATCATTATATCATCATCATGGTATCATCATCATCATCATCATCATCATCATCTCATCATGATATCATCATCATGATATCATCATCATCATCATCTCATCATGATATCACCATCATCATCATCTCATCATTATATCATCATCATCATAATCATCATCATCTCATCATGATATCATCATCATGATATCATCATCATGATATCATCATCATCATCTCATCATGATATCATCATCATCATCATCATCATCAGCATCTCATCATGATATAATCATCATGACATCATCTCATCATGATATCATCATCATCATCATATCATAATGATATCATCATCATCTCATCATGATATCATCATCAACTCATCATGATATCATCATCATCATCATCATCATCTCATCATGATATCATCATCATCATCATCATCATCATCATCATCTCATCATGATATCATCATCATCATCATCATCATCATCATCATCATCATCATCATCTCATCTTTATATCATCATCTTGATATCATAATCATCATCATCATTTCATCATGATATTATCATCATCATCTCATCATTATATCATCATCATCATCATTACCGTCTCATCATGATATCATTATGATATCATCATCATCATCATCATCATCTCATCATGATATCATAATCATAATCTCATCATGATATCATCATCATCATCATCATCATCTCATCATGATATCATCATCATCATCATCATCTCATCATGATATCATCATCATCATCATCATCATCATCATCTCATCATGATATCATCATCATCATTATATCATCATCATCATCATTACCGTCTCATCATGATATCATTATGATATCATCATCATCATCATCATCATCATCTCATCATGATATCATAATCATAATCTCATCATGATATCATCATCATCATCATCATCATCATCTCATCATGATATCATCATCATCATCATCATCATCATCTCATCATGATATCATCATCATCATCTCATCATGATATCATCATCATCATCATCATCATCTCATCATGATATCATCATCATCATCATCATCATCTCATCTTTATATCATCATCTTGATATCATAATCATCATCATCATTTCATCATGATATCATCATCATCATCTCATCATTATATCATCATCATCATCATTACCGTCTCATCATGATATCATTATGATATCATCATCATCATCATCATCATCATCTCATCATGATATCATAATCATAATCTCATCATGATATCATCATCATCATCATCATCATCTCATCATGATATCATCATCATCATCTCATCATGATATCATCATCATCATCTCATCATGATATCGTCATCGTTATATCATCATCATCAGCATCTCATCATGATATAATCATCATGATATCATCATCATCATCTCATCATGATAAAATCATCATGATATCATCATCTCATCATGATATCATCATCTCATCATGATATCGTCATCGTTATATCATCATCATCAGCATCTCATCATGATATAATCATCATGATATCATCATCATCATCTCATCATGATATCATCATCTCATCATGATATCATCATCATGATATCATCATCTCATCATGATATCATCATCATGATATCATCATCTTCATCATCATCTCATCATGATATCATCATCATCATCTCATCATGATATCATCATCATGATATCATCATCATCATCATCATCATTATCTCATCATGATATCATCATCATCATCATCATCATCATCTCATCATTATATCATCATCATCTCATCATGATATCATCATCATCATCTCATCATGATATCATCATCATCATCATCATCTCATCATGATATCATCATCTCATCATGATATCATCATATCATCATGATATCATCATCATTTCTTCATGATATCATCATCATCACCATCTCATCATGCTATCATCATCATCATCTCATCATGATATCATCATCATCATCATCATCATCTCATCATGATATCATCATCATCATCATCTCATCATGATGATATCCACATCATCATCATCTCATCATGATATCATCATCATCATCACCTCATCATGATATCATCATCATGATATCATCATCATCATCTCATCATGATATCATCATCATCATCTCATAATGATATCATCATCATCATCTCATCATGATATCATCATCATGATATCATCATGATATCATCATCTCATCATGATATCATCATCCTGATAATATCATCATCATCTCATCATGATATCATCATCATCATCATCATCTCATCATGATATCATCATCATGATATCATGATCATCATATCATCACGATATCATCATCATCTCATCATGATATCATCATCATGATATCATCATCATAATCTCATCATGATATCATCATCATGATATCATCATCTCATGGTGATATCATCATCATCATCATCTCATCATGATATCATCATCATCATCTCATCATGATATCATCATCATGATATCATCATCATCATCTCATCATGATATCATCATCATGATATCATCATCATGATATCATCATCATCATCTCATCATGATATCATCATCATCATCTCATCATGATATCGTCATCGTGATATCATCATCAGCATCTCATCATGATATAATCATCATGATATCATCATCATCATCTCATCATGATATCATCATGATATCATCATCTCATCATGATATCATCATCTCATCATGATATCATCATCATGATATCATCATCTCATCATGATATCATCATCATGATATCATCATCATCATCTTCATCATCATCTCATCATGATATCTTCATCATCATCATCTCATCACGAAATAATCATCATGATATCATCATCATCATCATCTCATCATGATATCATCATCATCATCACCATCTCATCATGCTATCATTATCATCATCATCTCATCATGATATCATCATCATTTCATCATGATATCATCATCATCACCATCTAATCATGCTATCATCATCATCATCTCATCATGATATCATCATCATGATATCATCATCATGATATCATCATCATCATCACCATCTCATCATGCTATCATTATCATCATCTCTTCATGATATCATCATCATGATATCATCTCATCATTATATCATCATCATCTCATCATGATATCATCATCATCATCAGCATCATCTCATCATGATATCATCATCATCATCTCATCATGATATCATCATTTCATCTTGATATCATCATCTCATCATGATATCATCATCATTTAATCATGATATCATCATCATCACCATCTCATCATGCTATCATTATCATAATCTCATCACGATATCATCATCATGATATTATCATCATCATCATCATCATCATCATCATCATCATCATCATCATCATCATCATCTCATCATGATATCATCATCATCATCATCTCATCTTTATATCATCATCTTGATATCATAATCATCATCATCATTTCATCATGATATCATCATCATCATCATCTCATCATTATATCTTCATCATCATCATTACCGTCTCATCATGATATCATCATCATTTCATCATGGTATAATCATCATCATCATCTCATCATGATATCATCATCATCTCATCATGATAGCATCATCATCATGATATTATCATCATCTCATCATGATATCATCATCATCATCATCTCATCATGATATCATCATCATTGTCTCATCATGATATCATCATCATCATCATCATCTCATCATGATATCATCATCATCATCTCATCATGATATCATCATCATCATCTCATCATGATATCATCATCATAATCATCTCATCATGATATCATCATCATCATCATCTCATCATGATATCATCATCATCATCTCATCATGATATCATCATCATCATCATCATCATCATCTCATCATGATATCATCATCATGATATCATCATCATTTTCATCTCATCATGATATCATCATCATTTCATCATGATATCATCATCATCATCTCATCATGATATCATCATCATCATCATCATCATCCTTTCATCATGATATCATCATCATGATATCATCATCATTTTCATCTCATCATGATATCATCATCATTTCATCATGATATCATCATCATGATATCATAATCATTTTCATCTCATCATGATATCATCATCATCATCATCATCATCTCATCATGATATCATCATCATGATATCATCATCATCATATCATCATCATCATCATCATCATCTCATCATTATATCATCATCATCATCATCATCATCATCATCATCATCTCATCATGATATCATCATCATGATATCATCATCATGATATCATCATCATCATCTCATCATGATATCATCATCGTGAGATCATCATCATCATCATCTCATCATTATATCATCATCATCATCATCATTACCGTCTCATCATGATATCATCATCATCTCATCATTGTATCATCATCATCATCATCTCATCATGATATCATCATCATCTCATCATGATATCATCATCATCATGATATTATCATCATCTCATCATGATATCATCATCATCATCTCATCATGACATCATCATCATCATCTCATCATGATATCATCATCATCATCTCATCATGATATCATCATCATCATCATCTCATCATGATATCATCATCATCATCATCTCATCATGATATCATCATCATCATCTCATCATGATATCATCATCATCATCATCATCATCATCATCATCTCATCATGATATCATCATCATCATCTCATCATGATATCATCATAATGATATCATAATCATCATCTTATCATGATATCATCATCATCATCATCATCATCATCATCATCATCTCATCATGATATCATCATCTTCATCATCACCATCATCATCTCATCATGATATCATCATCATCATCTCATCATGATATCATCATCATCATCATCATCTCATCATGATGTCATCATCATCATCATCTCATCATGATATGATCATCATCATCATCTCATCATGATATCATCATAATGATATCATAATCATCATCTTATCATGATATCATCATCATGATATCATCATCATCATCTCATCATGATATCATCATCATCATTATCTCATCATGATATCATCATCATCATCATCATCATTATCACATCATGATATCATCATCATCTCATCATGATATCATTATCATCATCATCTCATCATGATATCATCATCATCATGATATCATTATCATCATCATCTCATCATGATATCATCATCATCATCATCATGATATCATCATCATGATATCATCATCATCATGATATCATCATCATCATGATATCATCATCATGATATCATCATCATGATATCATTATCATCATCATCATCATCATCATCATCTCATCATGATATCATCATCATGATATCATCATCATCATCATCATCATGATATCATCATCATCATCATCATGATACCATCATCATGATATCATCATCATCATCATCATCATCATGATATTATCATCATCATCATCATCATCATCATCATCATCATCATTTCATCATGATATCATCATCATGATATCATCATCATCATCTCATCATAATCATCATCATCTCATCATTATATCATCATCATCATCATCATCATCATCATCTCATCATGATATCATCATCGTGATATCATCATCATCATCATCTCATCATGATATCATCGTCATTATATCATCATCATCATCATCATCTCATCATGATATCATCATCATCATCATCATCTCATCATGATATCATCATCACCATCATCATCTCATCATGATATCATCATCATCATCATCTCCTCATGATATCATCATCATAATCATCATCTCATCATGATATCATCATCATGATATCATCATCATCATCTCATCATGATATCATCATAATCAGCATCATCTCATCATGATATCATCATCATGATGTCATCATGATATCATCATCATGATGTCATCATGATATCATCATCTCATCATGATATCATCATCCTGATAATATCATCATCATCATCTCATCATGATATCATCATCATCATCATCATCTCATCATGATATAATCATCATGATATCATCATCATCATATCTTCATGATATCATCATCATCTCATCATGATATCATCATCATGATATCATCATCATCATCATCTCATCATGATATCATCATCAAGATATCATCATCTCATGGTGATATCATCATCATCATCTCATCATCATCATCTCATCATGATATCATCATCATCATCATCTCATCATGATATCATCATCATCATCTCATCATGATATCATCATCATCATCTCATCATGATATCGTCATCGTTATATCATCATCATCAGCATCTCATCATGATATAATCATCATGATATCATCATCATCATCTCATCATGATAAAATCATCATGATATCATCATCTCATCATGATATCATCATCTCATCATGATATCATCATCATGATATCATCATCTCATCATGATATCATCATCATGATATCATCATCATCATCTCATCATGATATCATCATCATCATTATCTCATCATGATATCATCATCATCATCATCATCATTATCACATCATGATATCATCATCATCTCATCATGATATCATTATCATCATCATCTCATCATGATATCATCATCATCATGATATCATTATCATCATCATCTCATCATGATATCATCATCATCATCATCATGATATCATCATCATGATATCATCATCATCATGATATCATCATCATCATGATATCATCATCATGATATCATCATCATCATGATATCATTATCATCATCATCATCATCATCTCATCATGATATCATCATCATGATATCATCATCATCATCATCATCATCATGATATCATCATCATCATCATCATCATGATACCATCATCATGATATCATCATCATCATCATCATCATCATCATCATGATATTATCATCATCATCATCATCATCATCATCATCTCATCATGATATCATCATCATCATCATCATCTCATCATGATATCATCATCATCATCTCATCATGATATCATCATCATCATCATCATCATCATCATCATCTCATCATGATATCATCATCATCATCTCATCATGATATCATCATAATGATATCATAATCATCATCTTATCATGATATCATCATCATCATCATCATCATCATCATCATCTCATCATGATATCATCATCTTCATCATCACCATCATCATCTCATCATGATATCATCATCATCATCTCATCATGATATCATCATCATCATCATCATCTCATCATGATGTCATCATCATCATCATCTCATCATGATATGATCATCATCATCATCTCATCATGATATCATCATAATGATATCATAATCATCATCTTATCATGATATCATCATCATGATATCATCATCATCATCTCATCATGATATCATCATCATCATTATCTCATCATGATATCATCATCATCATCATCATCATTATCACATCATGATATCATCATCATCTCATCATGATATCATTATCATCATCATCTCATCATGATATCATCATCATCATGATATCATTATCATCATCATCTCATCATGATATCATCATCATCATCATCATGATATCATCATCATGATATCATCATCATCATGATATCATCATCATCATGATATCATCATCATGATATCATCATCATGATATCATTATCATCATCATCATCATCATCTCATCATGATATCATCATCATGATATCATCATCATCATCATCATCATGATATCATCATCATCATCATCATGATACCATCATCATGATATCATCATCATCATCATCATCATCATCATCATGATATTATCATCATCATCATCATCATCATCATCATCATCATCATCATCATTTCATCATGATATCATCATCATGATATCATCATCATCATCTCATCATAATCATCATCATCTCATCATTATATCATCATCATCATCATCATCATCATCATCATCTCATCATGATATCATCATCGTGATATCATCATCATCATCATCTCATCATGATATCATCGTCATTATATCATCATCATCATCATCATCTCATCATGATATCATCATCATCATCATCATCTCATCATGATATCATCATCACCATCATCATCTCATCATGATATCATCATCATCATCATCTCCTCATGATATCATCATAATCATCATCTCATCATGATATCATCATCATGATATCATCATCATCATCTCATCATGATATCATCATAATCAGCATCATCTCATCATGATATCATCATCATGATGTCATCATGATATCATCATCATGATGTCATCATGATATCATCATCATGATGTCATCATGATATCATCATCTCATCATGATATCATCATCCTGATAATATCATCATCATCATCTCATCATGATATCATCATCATCATCATCATCTCATCATGATATAATCATCATGATATCATCATCATCATATCATCATGATATCATCATCATCTCATCATGATATCATCATCAAGATATCATCATCTCATGGTGATATCATCATCATCATCTCATCATCATCATCTCATCATGATATCATCATCATCATCATCTCATCATGATATCATCATCATCATCTCATCATGATATCATCATCATCATCTCATCATGATATCGTCATCGTTATATCATCATCATCAGCATCTCATCATGATATAATCATCATGATATCATCATCATCATCTCATCATGATAAAATCATCATGATATCATCATCTCATCATGATATCATCATCTCATCATGATATCATCATCATGATATCATCATCTCATCATGATATCATCATCATGATATCATCATCATCATCTCATCATGATATCATCATCATCATTATCTCATCATGATATCATCATCATCATCATCATTATCACATCATGATATCATCATCATCTCATCATGATATCATTATCATCATCATCTCATCATGATATCATCATCATCATGATATCATTATCATCATCATCTCATCATGATATCATCATCATCATCATCATGATATCATCATCATGATATCATCATCATCATGATATCATCATCATCATGATATCATCATCATGATATCATCATCATCATGATATCATTATCATCATCATCATCATCATCTCATCATGATATCATCATCATGATATCATCATCATCATCATCATCATCATGATATCATCATCATCATCATCATGATACCATCATCATGATATCATCATCATCATCATCATCATCATCATCATGATATTATCATCATCATCATCATCATCATCATCATCATCATCATCATCTCATCATGATATCATCATCATCATCATCTCATCATGATATCATCATCATCATCTCATCATGATATCATCATCATCATCATCATCATCATCTCATCATGATATCATCATCATCATCTCATCATGATATCATCATAATGATATCATAATCATCATCATCTTATCATGATATCATCATCATCATCATCATCATCATCATCATCATCATCATCTCATCATGATATCATCATCTTCATCATCACCATCATCATCTCATCATGATATCATCATCATCATCTCATCATGATATCATCATCATCATCATCATCTCATCATGATGTCATCATCATCATCATCTCATCATGATATGATCATCATCATCATCTCATCATGATATCATCATAATGATATCATAATCATCATCTTATCATGATATCATCATCATGATATCATCATCATCATCTCATCATGATATCATCATCATCATTATCTCATCATGATATCATCATCATCATCATCATCATTATCACATCATGATATCATCATCATCTCATCATGATATCATTATCATCATCATCTCATCATGATATCATCATCATCATGATATCATTATCATCATCATCTCATCATGATATCATCATCATCATCATCATGATATCATCATCATGATATCATCATCATCATGATATCATCATCATCATGATATCATCATCATGATATCATCATCATGATATCATTATCATCATCATCATCATCATCATCTCATCATGATATCATCATCATGATATCATCATCATCATCATCATCATGATATCATCATCATCATCATCATGATACCATCATCATGATATCATCATCATCATCATCATCATCATCATCATCATGATATTATCATCATCATCATCATCATCATCATCATCATCATCATCATCATCATTTCATCATGATATCATCATCATGATATCATCATCATCATCTCATCATAATCATCATCATCTCATCATTATATCATCATCATCATCATCATCATCATCATCTCATCATGATATCATCATCGTGATATCATCATCATCATCATCTCATCATGATATCATCGTCATTATATCATCATCATCATCATCATCTCATCATGATATCATCATCATCATCATCATCTCATCATGATATCATCATCACCATCATCATCTCATCATGATATCATCATCATCATCATCTCCTCATGATATCATCATCATAATCATCATCTCATCATGATATCATCATCATGATATCATTATCATCATCTCATCATGATATCATCATAATCAGCATCATCTCATCATGATATCATCATCATGATGTCATCATGATATCATCATCATGATGTCATCATGATATCATCATCTCATCATGATATCATCATCCTGATAATATCATCATCATCATCTCATCATGATATCATCATCATCATCATCATCATCATCTCATCATGATATAATCATCATGATATCATCATCATCATATCATCATGATATCATCATCATCTCATCATGATATCATCATCATGATATCATCATCATCATCATCTCATCATGATATCATCATCAAGATATCATCATCTCATGGTGATATCATCATCATCATCTCATCATCATCATCTCATCATGATATCATCATCATCATCATCTCATCATGATATCATCATCATCATCTCATCATGATATCATCATCATCATCTCATCATGATATCGTCATCGTTATATCATCATCATCAGCATCTCATCATGATATAATCATCATGATATCATCATCATCATCTCATCATGATAAAATCATCATGATATCATCATCTCATCATGATATCATCATCTCATCATGATATCATCATCATGATATCATCATCTCATCATGATATCATCATCATGATATCATCATCATCATCTCATCATGATATCATCATCATCATTATCTCATCATGATATCATCATCATCATCATCATTATCACATCATGATATCATCATCATCTCATCATGATATCATTATCATCATCATCTCATCATGATATCATCATCATCATGATATCATTATCATCATCATCTCATCATGATATCATCATCATCATCATCATGATATCATCATCATGATATCATCATCATCATGATATCATCATCATCATGATATCATCATCATGATATCATCATCATCATGATATCATTATCATCATCATCATCATCTCATCATGATATCATCATCATGATATCATCATCATCATCATCATCATGATATCATCATCATCATCATCATGATACCATCATCATGATATCATCATCATCATCATCATCATCATCATCATGATATTATCATCATCATCATCATCATCATCATCATCATCATCATCATTTCATCATGATATCATCATCATGATATCATCATCATCATCTCATCATAATCATCATCATCTCATCATTATATCATCATCATCATCATCATCATCATCATCATCATCATCATCATCATCTCATCATGATATCATCATCGTGATATCATCATCATCATCATCTCATCATGATATCATCGTCATTATATCATCATCATCTCATCATGATATCATCATCATCATCATCATCTCATCATGATATCATCATCACCATCATCATCTCATCATGATATCATCATCATCATCATCTCCTCATGATATCATCATCATAATCATCATCTCATCATGATATCATCATCATGATATCATCATCATCATCTCATCATGATATCATCATAATCAGCATCATCTCATCATGATATCATCATCATGATGTCATCATGATATCATCATCTCATCATGATATCATCATCCTGATAATATCATCATCATCATCTCATCATGATATCATCATCATCATCATCATCATCATCATCATCATCTCATCATGATATAATCATCATGATATCATCATCATCATATCATCATGATATCATCATCATCTCATCATGATATCATCATCATGATATCATCATCATCATCATCTCATCATGATATCATCATCAAGATATCATCATCTCATGGTGATATCATCATCATCATCTCATCATCATCATCTCATCATGATATCATCATCATCATCATCTCATCATGATATCATCATCATCATCTCATCATGATATCATCATCATCATCTCATCATGATATCATCATCGTTATATCATCATCATCAGCATCTCATCATGATATAATCATCATGATATCATCATCATCATCTCATCATGATAAAATCATCATGATATCATCATCTCATCATGATATCATCATCTCATCATGATATCATCATCATGATATCATCATCTCATCATGATATCATCATCATGATATCATCATCATCATCTTCATCATCATCTCATCATGATATCATCATCATGATATCATCATCATCATCATCATCTCATCATGATGTCATCATCATCATCATGTCATCATGATATCATCATCATCATCATCACCATCTCATCATGCTATCATTATCATCATCTCATCATGATATCATCATCATTTCATCATGATATCATCATCATCATCTCATCATGATATCATCATAATCATCTCATCATGATATCATCATCTCATCATGATATAATCATCATGATATCATCATCTCATCATGATATCATCATCATGATATCATCATCTTCATCATCATCTCATCATGATATCATCATCATCATCTCATCATGATATCATCATCATGATATCATCATCATCATCATCATTATCTCATCATGATATCATCATCATCATCATCATCTCATCATTATATCATCATCATCTCATCATGATATCATCATCATCATCATCTCATCATGATATCATCATCATCATCTCATCATGATATCATCATCTCATCATGATATCATCATCTCATCATGATATCATCATCTCATCATGATATCATCATCATTTCTTCATGATATCATCATCATCACCATCTCATCATGCTATCATTATCATAATCTCATCATGATATCATCATCATGATATCATCATCATGATATCATCATCATGATATCATCATCATCATCATCATCATCTCATGATGATATCATCATCATCATCATCATCATCATTATCATCATCTCATCATGATATCATCATCATGATATCATCATCATGATATCATCATCATCATCATCATCATCTCATCATGATATCATCATCATCATCATCTCATCATGATATCATCATCATCATCATCATGATATCATCATCATGATATCATCATCATCATCATCATCATCTCATCATGATATCATCATCATCATCATCATGATATCATCATCATGATATCATCATCATCATCATCATTATCTCATCATCATCATCATCATCTCATCATTATATCATCATCATCTCATCATGATATCATCATCATCATCATCTCATCATGATATCATCATCATCATCTCATCATGATATCATCATCTCATCATGATATCATCATCTCATCATGATATCATCATCTCATCATGATATCATCATCATTTCTTCATGATATCATCATCATCACCATCTCATCATGCTATCATCATCATCATCTCATCATGATATCATCATCATCATCATCATCATCTCATCATGATATCATCATCATGATATCATCATCATGATATCATCATCATGATATCATCATCATGATATCATCATCATGATATCATCATCATCATCATCTCATTATGATATCATCATCATCATCATCTCATCATGATGATATCCACATCATCATCATCTCATCATGATATCATCATCATCACCTCATCATGATATCATCATCATGATATCATCATCATCATCTCATCATGATATCATCATCATCATCTCATCATGATATCATCATCATGATATCATCATCATGATATCATCATGATATCATCATCATGATATCATCATCCTGATAATATCATCATCATCTCATCATGATATCATCATCATCATCTCATCATGATATCATCATCATGATATCATCATGATATCATCATCTCATCATGATATCATCATCCTGATAATATCATCATCATCTCATCATGATATCATCATCATGATATCATCATCATGATATCATCATCATGATATCATGATCATCATATCATCACGATATCATCATCATCTCATCATGATATCATCATCATGATATCATCATCTTAATCTCATCATGATATCATCATCATGATATCATCATCTCATGGTGATATCATCATCATCATCATCTCATCATGATATCATCATCATCATCATCTCATCATGATATCATCATCATGATATCATCATCATGATATCATCATCATCATCTCATCATGATATCATCATCATGATATCATCATCATGATATCATCATCATCATCTCATCATGATATCATCATCATCATCATCATCTCATCATGATATCGTCATCGTGATATCATCATCATCATCAGCATCTCATCATGATATAATCATCATGATATCATCATCATCATCTCATCATGATATCATCATGATATCATCATGATATCATCATGATATCATCATGATATCATCATCTCATCATGATATCATCATCATGATATCATCATCTCATCATGATATCATCATCATGATATCATCATCATCATCTTCATCATCATCTCATCATGATATCATCATCATCATCATCATCTCATCACGAAATAATCATCATGATATCATCATCATCATCATCTCATCATGATATCATCATCATCATCACCATCTAATCATGCTATCATCATCATCATCTCATCATGATATCATCATCATGATATCATCATCATCATCACCATCTCATCATGCTATCATTATCATCATCTCTTCATGATATCATCATCATGATATCATCTCATCATTATATCATCATCATCTCATCATGATATCATCATCATCATCATCATCAGCATCATCTCATCATGATATCATCATCATCATCATCATCATCATCATCATCATCTCATCATGATATCATCATCTCATCTTGATATCATCATCTCATCATGATATCATCACCATCTCATCATGCTATCATTATCATAATCTCATCACGATATCATCATCATTTCATCATGATATCATCATCATCACCATCTCATCATGCTATCATTATCATAATCTCATCATGATATCATCATCATGATATCATCATCATCATCATCATCATCTCATGATGATATCATCATCATCATCATCATCATTATCATCATCTCATCATGATATCATCATCATGATATCATCATCATGATATCATCATCATCATCATCATCTCATCATGATATCATCATCACCATCATCATCTCATCATGATATCATCATCATCATCATCTCCTCATGATATCATCATCATAATCATCATCTCATCATGATATCATCGTCATTATATCATCATCATCATCATCATCTCATCATGATATCATCATCATCATCATCATCTCATCATGATATCATCATCACCATCATAATCTCATCATGATATCATCATCATCATCATCTCCTCATGATATCATCATCATAATCATCATCTCATCATGATATCATCATCATGATATCATCATCATCATCTCATCATGATATCATCATAATCAGCATCATCTCATCATGATATCATCATCATGATGTCATCATGATATCATCATCTCATCATGATATCATCATCCTGATAATATCATCATCATCATCTCATCATGATATCATCATCATCATCATCATCATCATCATCATCATCATCATCATCTCATCATGATATAATCATCATGATATCATCATCATCATATCATCATGATATCATCATCATCTAATCATGATATCATCATCATGATATCATCATCATCATCATCTCATCATGATATCATCATCAAGATATCATCATCTCATGGTGATATCATCATCATCATCTCATCATCATCATCTCATCATGATATCATCATCATCATCATCTCATCATGATATCATCATCATCATCTCATCATGATATCATCTTCATCATCTCATCATGATATCGTCATCGTTATATCATCATCATCAGCATCTCATCATGATATAATCATCATGATATCATCATCATCATCATCTCATCATGATAAAATCATCATGATATCATCATCTCATCATGATATCATCATCTCATCATGATATCATCATCATGATATCATCATCTCATCATGATATCATCATCATCATCATCACCATCTCATCATGCTATCATTATCATCATCTCATCATGATATCATCATCATTTCATCATGATATCATCATCTCATCATGATATCATCATCATCATCATCACCATCTCATCATGCTATCATTATCATCATCTCATCATGATATCATCATCATTTCATCATGATATCATCATCATCATCTCATCATGATATCATCATAATCATCTCATCATGATATCATCATCTCATCATGATATCATCATCATGATATCATCATCTCATCATGATATCATCATCATGATATCATCATCTTCATCATCATCTCATCATGATATCATCATCATCATCTCATCATGATATCATCATCATGATATCATCATCATCATCATCATTATCTCATCATGATATCATCATCATCATCATCATCATCTCATCATTATATCATCATCATGATATCATCATCTTCATCATCATCATCTCATCATGATATCATCATCATCATCTCATCATGATATCATCATCTCATCATGATATCATCATCATTTCTTCATGATATCATCATCATCACCATCTCATCATGCTATCATCATCATCATCTCATCATGATATCATCATCATCATGATATCATCATCATGATATCATCATCATGATATCATCATCATGATATCATCATCATGATATCATCATCATCATCATCTCATTATGATATCATCATCATCATCATCTCATCATGATGATATCCACATCATCATCATCTCATCATGATATCATCATCATCACCTCATAATGATATCATCATCATGATATCATCATCATCATCTCATCATGATATCATCATCATCATCTCATCGTGATATCATCATCATGATATCATCATCATGATATCATCATGATATCATCATCTCATCATGATATCATCATCCTGATAATATCATCATCATCTCATCATGATATCATCATCATCATCTCATCATGATATCATCATCATGATATCATCATGATATCATCATCTCATCATGATATCATCATCCTGATAATATCATCATCATCTCATCATGATATCATCATCATGATATCATCATCATGATATCATCATCATGATATCATGATCATCATATCATCACGATATCATCATCATCTCATCATGATATCATCATCATGATATCATCATCTTAATCTCATCATGATATCATCATCATGATATCATCATCTCATGGTGATATCATCATCATCATCATCTCATCATGATATCATCATCATCATCATCTCATCATGATATCATCATCATGATATCATCATCATCATCTCATCATGATATCATCATCATGATATCATCATCATGATATCATCATCATCATCTCATCATGATATCATCATCATCATCATCATCTCATCATGATATCGTCATCGTGATATCATCATCATCATCAGCATCTCATCATGATATAATCATCATGATATCATCATCATCATCTCATCATGATATCATCATGATATCATCATGATATCATCATCTCATCATGATATCATCATCTCATCATGATATCATCATCATGATATCATCATCTCATCATGATATCATCATCATGATATCATCATCATCATCTTCATCATCATCTCATCATGATATCATCATCATCATCATCATCTCATCACGAAATAATCATCATGATATCATCATCATCATCATCTCATCATGATATCATCATCATCATCATCACCATCTCATCATGCTATCATTATCATCATCATCTCATCATGATATCATCATCATTTCATCATGATATCATCATCATCACCATCTAATCATGCTATCATCATCATCATCTCATCATGATATCATCATCATGATATCATCATCATGATATCATCATCATCATCACCATCTCATCATGCTATCATTATCATCATCTCTTCATGATATCATCATCATGATATCATCTCATCATTATATCATCATCATCTCATCATGATATCATCATCATCATCATCATCATCAGCATCATCTCATCATGATATCATCATCATCATCATCATCATCATCATCATCTCATCATGATATCATCATCTCATCTTGATCTCATCATCTCATCATGATATCATCATCATTTCATCATGATATCATCATCATCACCATCTCATCATGCTATCATTATCATAATCTCATCACGATATCATCATCATTTCATCATGATATCATCATCATCACCATCTCATCATGCTATCATTATCATAATCTCATCATGATATCATCATCATGATATCATCATCATGATATCATCATCATCATCATCATCATCTCATGATGATATCATCATCTCATGATGATATCATCATCATCATCATCATCATCATTATCATCATCTCATCATGATATCATCATCATGATATCATCATCATGATATCATCATCATCATCATCATCATCTCATCATGATATCATCATCATCATCATCTCATCATGATATCATCATCATCATCATCATGATATCATCATCATGATATCATCATCATCATCATCATCATCTCATCATGATATCATCATCATGATATCATCATCATCATCATCATCATCATCATCATCATCATCATCTCATCATTATATCATCATCATGGTATCATCATCATCATCATCATCATCTCATCATGATATCATCATCATGATATCATCATCATGATATTATCATCATCATCATCATCTCATCATGATATCATCATCATGATATCATCATCATCATCATCATCATGATATCATCATCATGATATCATCATCATCATCATGATATCATCATCATGATATCATCATCATGATATCATCATCATGATATCATCATCATCATCATCTCATCATTATATCATCATCATGGTATCATCATCATCATCATCTCATCATGATATCATCATCATGATATCATCATCATCTCATCATGATATCATCATCATGATATCATCATCATGATATCATCATCATGATATCATCATCATGATATCATCATCATCATCTCATCATGATATCATCATCATTTCATCATGATATCATCATCATCATCATCATCATCATCATCTCATGATGATATCATCATCATCATCATCATCATCATCATCATCATCATCATCTCATCATGATATCATCATCATGATTTCATCATCATCATCATCATCTCATCATGATATCATCATCATGATATCATCATCATGATATCATCATCATCATCATCATCATCTCATCATTATATCATCATCATGGTATCATCATCATCATCATCATCATCATCATCATCTCATCATGATATCATCATCATGATATCATCATCATCATCATCATCATCATCTCATCATGGTATCATCATCATGATATTATCATCATCTCATCATGATATCATCATCATCATCATCATGATATCATCATCATGATTTCATCATCATCATCATCATCATCATCATCTCATCATGATATCATCATCATGATATCATCATCATCATCATCATCATCATGATATCATCATCATGATATCATCATCATCATCATCATCTCATCATGATATCATCATCATGATATCATCATCATCATCATCATCATCATGATATCATCATCATGATATCATCATCATCATCTCATCATTATATCATCATCATGGTATCATCATCATCATCATCATCTCATCATGATATCATCATCATGATATCATCATCATCTCATCATGATATCATCACCATGATATCATCATCATCATCATCTCATCATGATATCATCATCATCATCATCTCATCATTATATCATCATCATCATCATCATCTCATCATGATATCATCATCATGATATCATCATCATGATATCATCATCATGATATCATCATCTCATCATGATATCATCATCGTGAGATCATCATCATCAGCATCTCATCATGATATAATCATCATGACATCATCTCATCATGATATCATCATCATCATCATCTCATCATGATATCATCATCATCATCTCATCATGATATCATCATCATCTCATCATGATATCATCATCATCACCATCTCATCATTCTATCATTATCATCATCTCATCATGATATCATAGTCATGATATCATCATCATCATCACCATCTCATCATGATATCATCATCATCTCATCATGATATCATCATCATCACCATCTCATCATTCTATCATTATCATCATCTCATCATGATATCATCGACATATCATCATCATCATCATCTCATCATGATATCATCATCATCATCTCATCATGATATCATTATTATCATCATCTCATCATGATATCATCATCATGATATCATCATCATGATATCATCATCATGATATAATCATCATGATATCATCATCATCATCATCATCATCATCATCATCATCATCATCTCATAATGATATCATCATCATCATCATCATCTCATCATGATGTCATTATCATCATCTCATCATGATTGCATCATCATGATATCATCATCATGATATCATCATCATCATCATCATCATCATCATCATCTCATCATGATATCATCATCATCATCATCATCATCATCATCTCATCATGATGTCATTATCATCATCTCATCATGATTGCATCATCATGATATCATCATCATGATTGCATCATCATGATATCATCATCATGATATCATCATCATGATATCATCATCATTTTCATCTCATCATGATATCATCATCAACATCATCTCATCATGATATCATCATCAACATCATCATCATCATCATCATCATCTCATCATTATATCATCATCATCATCATCATCATGATATCATCATCATCATCTCATCATGATATCATCATCATGATATCATAATCATCATCTCATCATGATATCATCATCATCATCATCATCATCATCATCATCATCATCATCATCTCATCATGATATCATCATCATGATATCATCATCATGATATCATCATCATCATCTCATCATGATATCATCATCATCATCATCTCATCATGATATCATCATCATCTCATCATGATATCATCATCATCACCATCTCATCATTCTATCATTATCATCATCATCTCATCATGATATCATCATCATGATATCATCATCATGATATCATCATCATGATATCATCATCATGATATCATCATCATCATCATCATCATCATCTAATCATGATATCATCATCATCATCATCATTATCATCTCATCATGATGTCATTATCATCATCTCATCATGATATCATCATCATGATATCATCATCATGATATCATCATTCATCATCATCATCATCATCATCATCATCTCATCATGATATCATCATCATCATCATCATCATCATCATCATCTCATCATGATATCATCATCATGATATCATAATCATCATCATCTCATCATGATATCATCATCATCATCATCATCATCATCATCTCATCATGATATCATCATCATGATATTATCATCATCTCATCATGATATCATCATCATCATCATCATCATGATATCATCATCATGATATCATCATCATCATCATCTCATCATGATATCATCATCATGATATCATCATCATCATCATCATGATATCATCATCATGATATCATCATCATCATCATCTCATCATTATATCATCATCATGGTATCATCATCATCATCATCTCATCATGATATCATCATCATGATATCATCATCATCATCATCATGATATCATCATCATGATATCATCATCATCATCATCTCATCATTATATCATCATCATGGTATCATCATCATCATCATCATCTCATCATGATATCATCATCATGATATCATCATCATCATCATCTCATCATGATATCATCATCATGATATCATCATCATCATCTCATCATGATATCATCATCATCATCATCATCATCATCTCATCATTATATCATCATCATCATCATCATCATCATCATCTCATCATGATATCATCATCATGATATCATCATCATGATATCATCATCTCATCATGATATCATCATCATCATCATCATCATTACCGTCTCATCATAATATCATCATCTCATCATAATATTATGATCATCTCATCATGATATCATCATCTCATCATGATATCATCATCATCATCATCATCATCATCATCATCATCATCTCATCATGATATCATCATCATCATGATATCATCATCTCATCATGATATCATCATCATCTCATCATGATATCATCATCATCTCATCATGATATCATCATCATCATAATCTCATCATGATATCATCATCATCATCATCATCATCATCATCTCATCATGATATTATCATCATCTCATCATGATATCATCATCATCATCATCATCATCATCATCATCATCATCATCATCATCATCTCATCATGATATCATCATCATCATCATCATCATCATCATCATCTCATCATGATATTATCATCATCATCATCATCTCATCATGATATCATCATCATCATCTCATCATGATATCATCATCATCATCTCATCATGATATCATCATCATCATCATCATCATCATCATCATCATCTCATCATGATATTATCATCATCATCATCATCATCTCATCATGATATCATCATCATCATCATCTCATCATGATATCATCATCATCATCTCATCATGATATCATCATCATCATCATCATCATCATCATCATCATCATCATCATCATCATGATATCATCATCATCATCTCATCATGATATCATCATCATCATCATCATCATCTCATCATGATATCATCATCATCATCTCATCATGATATCATCATCATCATCATCTCATCATGATGTCATCATCATCATCATCATCATCATCTCATCATCATCATCATCATCATCATCTCATCATGATATCATCATCATCATCTCATCATGATATCATCATAATGATATCACAATCATCATCTTATCATGATATCATCATCATCATCATCTCATCATATCATCATCATCATCATCATTATCTCAACATGATATCATCATCATCTCATCATGATATCATTATCATCATCATCTCATCATGATATCATCATCATGATATCATCATCATGATATCATCATCATCATCATCATCATCATCATCATCATCATCATCATCATCATCATCATTTCATCATGATATCATCATCATGATATCATCATCATCTCATCATGATATCATCATCATCATCATCATCATCATCTCCTCATGATATCATCATCATAATCATCATCTCATCATGATATCATCATCATCATTTCATCATGATATTATCATCATGATATCATCATCATCATCATCTCATCATGATATCATCATCATCATCATCATCATCTCATCATTATATCATCATCATCATCATCATCATCATCATCATCATCATCATCATCATCATCTCATCATGATATCATCATCATGATATCATCATCATGATATCATCATCATGATATCATCATCATGATATCATCATCATCATCTCAACATGATATCATCATCATCATCTCATCATGATATCATCATCATCATTACCGTCTCATCATGATATCATCATCTCATCATAATATTATCATCATCTCATCATGATATCATCATCATCATCATCATCATCATCATCATCTCATCATGATATCATCATCATCATCTCATCATGATATCATCATCATCTCATCATGATATCATCATCATCTCATCATGATATCATCATCATTATAATCTCATCATGATATCATCATCATCATCATCATCATCATGATATCATCATCATGATATTATCATCATCTCATCATGATATCATCATCATCATCATGATATCATCATCATGATATCATCATCATCATCATCATCATCATCATCATCATCATCATCATCATCATCTCATCATGATACATCATCATGATACCATCATCATCATCATGATATCATCATCATCATCATCATCATCATCATCATCATCATCATCTCATCATTATGTCATCATCATGGGATCATCATCATCATCATCATCATCATCATCATCATCATCATCTCATCATGATATCATCATCATAATATCAGCATCATGATATCATCATCATCATCATCATCATCATCTCATCATTATATCATCATCATGGTATCATCATCATCATCATCATCTCATCATGATATCATCATCATCATCATCATCATCTCATCATGATATCATCATCATGATATCATCATCATCATCATCTCATCATGATATCATCATCATCATCATCATGATATCATCATCATGATTTCATCATCATCATCATCATCATCATCATCATCATCATCATCATCTCATCATGATATCATCATCATGATATCATCATCATCATCATCATCTCATCATGATATCATCATCATGATATCATCATCATGATATCATCATCATCATCTCATCATGATATCATCATCATTTCATCATGATATCATCATCATCATCATCATCATCATCTCATGATGATATCATCATCATCATCATCATCTCATCATGATATCATCATCATGGTATCATCATCATCATCATCATCATCTCATCATGATATCATCATCATGATATCATCATTATCTCATCATGATATCATCATCATGATATCATCATCATCATCTCATCATCATCTCATCATTATATCATCATCATGGTATCATCATCATCATCATCATCATCTCATCATGATATCATCATCATGATATCATCATCATCATCTCATCATGATATCATCATCATTTCATCATGATATCATCATCATCATCATCATCTCATGATGATATCATCATCATCATCATCATCTCATCATGATATCATCATCATGATATCATCATCATCATCATCATCTCATCATGATATCATCATCATCATCATCATCATCATCATCATCTCATCATGGTATCATCATCATGATATTATCATCATCTCATCATGATATCATCATCATCATCATCATCATGATATCATCATCATGATTTCATCATCATCATCATCATCATCATCATCATCATCATCATCTCATCATGATATCATCATCATGATATCATCATCATCATCATCATGATATCATCATCATGATATCATCATCATCATCATCATCTCATCATGATATCATCATTATGATATCATCATCATCATCATCATCTCATCATGATATCATCATCATCATCATCATCATCTCATCATGGTATCATCATCATGATATTATCATCATCTCATCATGATATCATCATCATCATCATCATGATATCATCATCATGATTTCATCATCATCATCATCATCATCTCATCATGATATCATCATCATGATATCATCATCATCATCATCATCATCATCATGATATCATCATCATGATATCATCATCATCATCATCATCATCTCATCATTATATCATCATCATGGTATCATCATCATCATCATCATCATCTCATCATGATATCATCATCATGATATCATCATCATCATCATCATGATATCATCATCATGATATCATCATCATCATCATCTCATCATTATATCATCATCATGGTATCATCATCATCATCATCTCATCATGATATCATCATCATGATATCATCATCATCATCATCATGATATCATCATCATGATATCATCATCATCATCATCTCATCATTATATCATCATCATGGTATCATCATCATCATCATCATCTCATCATGATATCATCATCATGATATCATCATCATCATCATCTCATCATGATATCATCATCATGATATCATCATCATCATCTCATCATGATATCATCATCATCATCATCATCATCATCTCATCATTATATCATCATCATCATCATCATCATCATCTCATCATGATATCATCATCATGATATCATCATCATGATATCATCATCTCATCATGATATCATCATCATCATCATCATCATTACCGTCTCATCATAATATCATCATCTCATCATAATATTATCATCATCTCATCATGATATCATCATCTCATCATGATATCATCATCATCATCTCATCATGATATCATCATCATCATGATATCATCATCTCATCATGATATCATCATCATCTCATCATGATATCATCATCATCTCATCATGATATCATCATCATCATAATCTCATCATGATATCATCATCATCATCATCATCATCATCATCATCATCATCTCATCATGATATTATCATCATCTCATCATGATATCATCATCATCATCATCATCATCATCATCATCATCATCATCTCATCATGATATCATCATCATCATCATCATCATCATCATCATCATCATCATCATCATCATCATCTCATCATGATATTATCATCATCATCATCATCTCATCATGATATCATCATCATCATCATCTCATCATGATATCATCATCATCATCTCATCATGATATCATCATCATCATCATCATCATCATCATCATCTCATCATGATATTATCATCATCATCATCATCTCATCATGATATCATCATCATCATCATCTCATCATGATATCATCATCATCATCTCATCATGATATCATCATCATCATCATCATCATCATCATCATCATCATCATCATCATCATCATGATATCATCATCATCATCTCATCATGATATCATCATCATCATCATCATCTCATCATGATATCATCATCATCATCTCATCATGATATCATCATCATCATCATCTCATCATGATGTCATCATCATCATCATCATCATCATCTCATCATGATATCATCATCATCATCATCTCATCATGATATCATCATAATGATATCATAATCATCATCTTATCATGATATCATCATCATCATCTCATCATGATATCATCATCATCATCATTATCTCATCATGATATCATCATCATCTCATCATGATATCATTATCATCATCATCTCATCATGATATCATCATCATCATCATTATCTCATCATGATATCATCATCATCTCATCATGATATCATTATCATCATCATCTCATCATGATATCATCATCATGATATCATCATCATCATCATCATCATCATCATCATCATCATCATCATTTCATCATGATATCATCATCATGATATCATCATCATCTCATCATGATATCATCATCATCATCATCATCATCTCCTCATGATATCATCATCATAATCATCATCTCATCATGATATCATCATCATCATTTCATCATGATATTATCATCATGATATCATCATCATCATCTCATCATGATATCATCATCATCATCATCATCATCTCATCATTATATCATCATCATCTCATCATTATATCATCATCATCATCATCATCATCATCATCATCTCATCATGATATCATCATCATGATATCATCATCATGATATCATCATCATGATATCATCATCATGATATCATCATCATCATCTCATCATGATATCATCATCATCATCTCATCATGATATCATCATCATCATTACCGTCTCATCATGATATCATCATCTCATCATAATATTATCATCATCTCATCATGATATCATCATCATCATCATCATCATCATCATCATCATCATCTCATCATGATATCATCATCATCATGATATCATCATCATCATCTCATCATGATATCATCATCATCATCTCATCATGATATCATCATCATCTCATCATGATATCATCATCATTATAATCTCATCATGATATCATCATCATCATCATCATCATCATCATGATATCATCATCATCATCATCATCATCATCATCATCATCATCATCATCATCATGATATCATCATCATCATCTCATCATGATATCATCATCATCATCATCATCATCTCATCATGATATCATCATCATCATCTCATCATGATATCATCATCATCATCATCTCATCATGATGTCATCATCATCATCATCATCATCATCTCATCATCATCATCATCATCATCATCTCATCATGATATCATCATCATCATCTCATCATGATATCATCATAATGATATCATAATCATCATCTTATCATGATATCATCATCATCATCATCTCATCATATCATCATCATCATCATCATTATCTCAACATGATATCATCATCATCTCATCATGATATCATTATCATCATCATCTCATCATGATATCATCATCATGATATCATCATCATGATATCATCATCATCATCATCATCATCATCATCATCATCATCATCATCATCATCATCATCATTTCATCATGATATCATCATCATGATATCATCATCATCTCATCATGATATCATCATCATCATCATCATCATCATCTCCTCATGATATCATCATCATAATCATCATCTCATCATGATATCATCATCATCATTTCATCATGATATTATTATCATGATATCATCATCATCATCTCATCATGATATCATCATCATCATCATCATCATCATCTCATCATTATATCATCATCATCATCATCATCATCATCATCATCATCATCATCATCATCATCATCATCATCTCATCATGATATCATCATCATGATATCATCATCATGATATCATCATCATGATATCATCATCATGATATCATCATCATCATCTCAACATGATATCATCATCATCATCTCATCATGATATCATCATCATCATTACCGTCTCATCATGATATCATCATCTCATCATAATATTATCATCATCTCATCATGATATCATCATCATCATCATCATCATCATCATCATCTCATCATGATATCATCATCATCATCTCATCATGATATCATCATCATCTCATCATGATATCATCATCATCTCATCATGATATCATCATCATTATAATCTCATCATGATATCATCATCATGATATTATCATCATCTCATCATGATATCATCATCATCATCATGATATCATCATCATGATATCATCATCATCATCATCATCATCATCATCATCATCATCATCATCTCATCATGATACATCATCATGATACCATCATCATCATCATGATATCATCATCATCATCATCATCATCATCATCATCATCATCATCATCTCATCATTATGTCATCATCATGGGATCATCATCATCATCATCATCATCATCATCATCATCATCATCATCTCATCATGATATCATCATCATAATATCAGCATCATGATATCATCATCATCATCATCATCATCATCTCATCATTATATCATCATCATGGTATCATCATCATCATCATCATCTCATCATGATATCATCATCATCATCATCATCATCTCATCATGATATCATCATCATGATATCATCATCATCATCATCTCATCATGATATCATCATCATCATCATCATGATATCATCATCATGATATCATCATCATCATCATCTCATCATTATATCATCATCATGGTATCATCATCATCATCATCTCATCATGATATCATCATCATGATATCATCATCATCATCATCATGATATCATCATCATGATATCATCATCATCATCATCTCATCATTATATCATCATCATGGTATCATCATCATCATCATCATCTCATCATGATATCATCATCATGATATTATCATCATCATCATCTCATCATGATATCATCATCATGATATCATCATCATCATCTCATCATGATATCATCATCATCATCATCATCATCATCTCATCATTATATCATCATCATCATCATCATCATCATCTCATCATGATATCATCATCATGATATCATCATCATGATATCATCATCTCATCATGATATCATCATCATCATCATCATCATTACCGTCTCATCATAATATCATCATCTCATCATAATATTATCATCATCTCATCATGATATCATCATCTCATCATGATATCATCATCATCATCTCATCATGATATCATCATCATCATGATATCATCATCTCATCATGATATCATCATCATCTCATCATGATATCATCATCATCTCATCATGATATCATCATCATCATAATCTCATCATGATATCATCATCATCATCATCATCATCATCATCATCATCATCATCATCTCATCATGATATTATCATCATCTCATCATGATATCATCATCATCATCATCATCATCATCATCATCATCATCATCTCATCATGATATCATCATCATCATCATCATCATCATCATCATCATCATCATCATCATCATCATCTCATCATGATATTATCATCATCATCATCATCTCATCATGATATCATCATCATCATCATCTCATCATGATATCATCATCATCATCTCATCATGATATCATCATCATCATCATCATCATCATCATCATCATCATCTCATCATGATATTATCATCATCATCATCATCTCATCATGATATCATCATCATCATCATCTCATCATGATATCATCATCATCATCTCATCATGATATCATCATCATCATCATCATCATCATCATCATCATCATCATCATGATATCATCATCATCATCTCATCATGATATCATCATCATCATCATCATCTCATCATGATATCATCATCATCATCTCATCATGATATCATCATCATCATCATCTCATCATGATGTCATCATCATCATCATCATCATCATCTCATCATGATATCATCATCATCATCATCTCATCATGATATCATCATAATGATATCATAATCATCATCTTATCATGATATCATCATCATCATCTCATCATGATATCATCATCATCATCATTATCTCATCATGATATCATCATCATCTCATCATGATATCATTATCATCATCATCTCATCATGATATCATCATCATCATCATTATCTCATCATGATATCATCATCATCTCATCATGATATCATTATCATCATCATCTCATCATGATATCATCATCATGATATCATCATCATCATCATCATCATCATCATCATCATCATCATCATCATCATTTCATCATGATATCATCATCATGATATCATCATCATCTCATCATGATATCATCATCATCATCATCATCATCATCTCCTCATGATATCATCATCATAATCATCATCTCATCATGATATCATCATCATCATTTCATCATGATATTATCATCATGATATCATCATCATCATCTCATCATGATATCATCATCATCATCATCATCATCTCATCATTATATCATCATCATCTCATCATTATATCATCATCATCATCATCATCATCATCATCATCTCATCATGATATCATCATCATGATATCATCATCATGATATCATCATCATGATATCATCATCATGATATCATCATCATCATCTCATCATGATATCATCATCATCATCTCATCATGATATCATCATCATCATTACCGTCTCATCATGATATCATCATCTCATCATAATATTATCATCATCTCATCATGATATCATCATCATCATCATCATCATCATCATCATCATCATCTCATCATGATATCATCATCATCATGATATCATCATCATCATCTCATCATGATATCATCATCATCATCTCATCATGATATCATCATCATCTCATCATGATATCATCATCATTATAATCTCATCATGATATCATCATCATCATCATCATCATCATCATGATATCATCATCATCATCATCATCATCATCATCATCATCATCATCATCATCATCATGATATCATCATCATCATCTCATCATGATATCATCATCATCATCATCATCATCTCATCATGATATCATCATCATCATCTCATCATGATATCATCATCATCATCATCTCATCATGATGTCATCATCATCATCATCATCATCATCTCATCATCATCATCATCATCATCTCATCATGATATCATCATCATCATCTCATCATGATATCATCATAATGATATCATAATCATCATCTTATCATGATATCATCATCATCATCATCTCATCATATCATCATCATCATCATCATTATCTCAACATGATATCATCATCATCTCATCATGATATCATTATCATCATCATCTCATCATGATATCATCATCATGATATCATCATCATGATATCATCATCATCATCATCATCATCATCATCATCATCATCATCATCATCATTTCATCATGATATCATCATCATGATATCATCATCATCTCATCATGATATCATCATCATCATCATCATCATCTCCTCATGATATCATCATCATAATCATCATCTCATCATGATATCATCATCATCATTTCATCATGATATTATTATCATGATATCATCATCATCATCTCATCATGATATCATCATCATCATCATCATCATCATCTCATCATTATATCATCATCATCATCATCATCATCATCATCATCTCATCATTATATCATCATCATCATCATCATCATCATAATCATCATCTCATCATGATATCATCATCATCATTTCATCATGATATTATTATCATGATATCATCATCATCATCTCATCATGATATCATCATCATCATCATCATCATCATCTCATCATGATATCATCATCATGATATCATCATCATGATATCATCATCATGATATCATCATCATGATATCATCATCATCATCTCAACATGATATCATCATCATCATCTCATCATGATATCATCATCATCATTACCGTCTCATCATGATATCATCATCTCATCATAATATTATCATCATCTCATCATGATATCATCATCATCATCATCATCATCATCATCATCTCATCATGATATCATCATCATCATCTCATCATGATATCATCATCATCTCATCATGATATCATCATCATCTCATCATGATATCATCATCATTATAATCTCATCATGATATCATCATCATGATATTATCATCATCTCATCATGATATCATCATCATCATCATGATATC
>JAYKOZ010000024.1:1037500-1052500 GCA_036172795.1 Pelodytes ibericus
TCTCATCATGATATCATCATCATCATCATCTCATCATGATATCATCATCATCATCTCATCATGATATCATCATCATCATCATCATCATCATCATCATCATCATCTCATCATGATATTATCATCATCATCATCATCTCATCATGATATCATCATCATCATCATCTCATCATGATATCATCATCATCATCTCATCATGATATCATCATCATCATCATCATCATCATCATCATCATCATCATCATCATCATCATCATCATCATCATCATGATATCATCATCATCATCTCATCATGATATCATCATCATCATCATCATCTCATCATGATATCATCATCATCATCTCATCATGATATCATCATCATCATCATCTCATCATGATGTCATCATCATCATCATCATCATCATCTCATCATGATATCATCATCATCATCATCTCATCATGATATCATCATAATGATATCATAATCATCATCTTATCATGATATCATCATCATCATCTCATCATGATATCATCATCATCATCATTATCTCATCATGATATCATCATCATCTCATCATGATATCATTATCATCATCATCTCATCATGATATCATCATCATCATCATTATCTCATCATGATATCATCATCATCTCATCATGATATCATTATCATCATCATCTCATCATGATATCATCATCATGATATCATCATCATCATCATCATCATCATCATCATCATCATCATCATCATTTCATCATGATATCATCATCATGATATCATCATCATCTCATCATGATATCATCATCATCATCATCATCATCTCCTCATGATATCATCATCATAATCATCATCTCATCATGATATCATCATCATCATTTCATCATGATATTATCATCATGATATCATCATCATCATCTCATCATGATATCATCATCATCATCATCATCATCTCATCATTATATCATCATCATCTCATCATTATATCATCATCATCATCATCATCATCATCATCATCATCATCTCATCATGATATCATCATCATGATATCATCATCATGATATCATCATCATGATATCATCATCATGATATCATCATCATCATCTCATCATGATATCATCATCATCATCTCATCATGATATCATCATCATCATTACCGTCTCATCATGATATCATCATCTCATCATAATATTATCATCATCTCATCATGATATCATCATCATCATCATCATCATCATCATCATCTCATCATGATATCATCATCATCATGATATCATCATCATCATCTCATCATGATATCATCATCATCATCTCATCATGATATCATCATCATCTCATCATGATATCATCATCATTATAATCTCATCATGATATCATCATCATCATCATCATCATCATCATGATATCATCATCATGATATTATCATCATCTCATCATGATATCATCATCATCATCATGATATCATCATCATGATATCATCATCATCATCATCATCATCATCATCATCATCATCATCATCTCATCATGATACATCATCATGATACCATCATCATCATCATGATATCATCATCATCATCATCATCATCATCATCATCATCATCATCATCATCTCATCATTATGTCATCATCATGGGATCATCATCATCATCATCATCATCATCATCATCATCATCTCATCATGATATCATCATCATCATCTCATCATGATATCATCATAATGATATCATAATCATCATCTTATCATGATATCATCATCATCATCTCATCATGATATCATCATCATCATCATTATCTCATCATGATATCATCATCATCTCATCATGATATCATTATCATCATCATCTCATCATGATATCATCATCATGATATCATCATCATCATCATCATCATCATCATCATCATCATCATCATCATCATCATCATTTCATCATGATATCATCATCATGATATCATCATCATCTCATCATGATATCATCATCATCATCATCATCATCTCCTCATGATATCATCATCATAATCATCATCTCATCATGATATCATCATCATCATTTCATCATGATATTATCATCATGATATCATCATCATCATCTCATCATGATATCATCATCATCATCATCATCATCATCTCATCATTATATCATCATCATCATCATCATCATCATCATCATCATCATCATCTCATCATGATATCATCATCATGATATCATCATCATGATATCATCATCATGATATCATCATCATCATCTCATCATGATATCATCATCATCATCTCATCATGATATCATCATCATCATTACCGTCTCATCATGATATCATCATCTCATCATAATATTATCATCATCTCATCATGATATCATCATCATCATCATCATCATCATCATCATCATCATCTCATCATGATATCATCATCATCATGATATCATCATCATCATCTCATCATGATATCATCATCATCATGATATCATCATCATCATCTCATCATGATATCATCATCATCATCTCATCATGATATCATCATCATCTCATCATGATATCATCATCATTATAATCTCATCATGATATCATCATCATCATCATCATCATCATCATGATATCATCATCATGATATTATCATCATCTCATCATGATATCATCATCATCATCATGATATCATCATCATGATATCATCATCATCATCATCATCATCATCATCTCATCATGATACATCATCATGATACCATCATCATCATCATGATATCATCATCATCATCATCATCATCATCATCATCATCATCATCATCTCATCATTATGTCATCATCATGGGATCATCATCATCATCATCATCATCATCATCATCATCTCATCATGATATCATCATCATAATATCAGCATCATGATATCATCATCATCATCATCATCATCTCATCATGATATCATCATCATGATATCATCATCATCATCATGATATCATCATCATGATATCATCATCATGATATCATCATCATGATATCATCATCATGATATCATCATCATCATCATCATCTCATCATTATATCATCATCATGGTATCATCATCATCATCATCATCTCATCATGATATCATCATCATGATATCATCATTATCTCATCATGATATCATCATCATGATATCATCATCATCATCTCATCATCATCTCATCATTATATCATCATCATGGTATCATCATCATCATCATCATCTCATCATGATATCATCATCATGATATCATCATCATGATATCATCATCATCATCTCATCATGATATCATCATCATTTCATCATGATATCATCATCATCATCATCATCATCATCTCATGATGATATCATCATCATCATCATCATCTCATCATGATATCATCATCATGATATCATCATCATCATCATCATCTCATCATGATATCATCATCATCATCATCATCATCATCATCTCATCATGGTATCATCATCATGATATTATCATCATCTCATCATGATATCATCATCATCATCATCATGATATCATCATCATGATTTCATCATCATCATCATCATCATCATCATCATCATCATCATCATCATCATCATCATCTCATCATGATATCATCATCATGATATCATCATCATCATCATCATGATATCATCATCATGATATCATCATCATCATCATCATCTCATCATGATATCATCATTATGATATCATCATCATCATCATCATCTCATCATGATATCATCATCATCATCATCATCATCATCTCATCATGGTATCATCATCATGATATTATCATCATCTCATCATGATATCATCATCATCATCATCATGATATCATCATCATGATTTCATCATCATCATCATCATCATCATCTCATCATGATATCATCATCATGATATCATCATCATCATCATCTCATCATTATATCATCATCATGGTATCATCATCATCATCATCATCATCATCATCATCATCATCATCATCATCATTTCATCATGATATCATCATCATGATATCATCATCATCTCATCATGATATCATCATCATCATCATCATCATCTCCTCATGATATCATCATCATAATCATCATCTCATCATGATATCATCATCATCATTTCATCATGATATTATCATCATGATATCATCATCATCATCTCATCATGATATCATCATCATCATCATCATCATCATCTCATCATTATATCATCATCATCATCATCATCATCATCATCATCATCATCATCATCATCTCATCATGATATCATCATCATGATATCATCATCATGATATCATCATCATGATATCATCATCATGATATCATCATCATCATCTCATCATGATATCATCATCATCATCTCATCATGATATCATCATCATCATTACCGTCTCATCATGATATCATCATCTCATCATAATATTATCATCATCTCATCATGATATCATCATCATCATCATCATCATCATCATCATCATCTCATCATGATATCATCATCATCATGATATCATCATCATCATCTCATCATGATATCATCATCATCATGATATCATCATCATCATCTCATCATGATATCATCATCATCATCTCATCATGATATCATCATCATCTCATCATGATATCATCATCATTATAATCTCATCATGATATCATCATCATCATCATCATCATCATGATATCATCATCATGATATTATCATCATCTCATCATGATATCATCATCATCATCATGATATCATCATCATGATATCATCATCATCATCATCATCATCATCATCATCTCATCATGATACATCATCATGATACCATCATCATCATCATGATATCATCATCATCATCATCATCATCATCATCATCATCATCTCATCATTATGTCATCATCATGGGATCATCATCATCATCATCATCATCATCATCATCTCATCATGATATCATCATCATAATATCAGCATCATGATATCATCATCATCATCATCATCATCTCATCATGATATCATCATCATGATATCATCATCATCATCATGATATCATCATCATGATATCATCATCATGATATCATCATCATGATATCATCATCATGATATCATCATCATCATCATCATCTCATCATTATATCATCATCATGGTATCATCATCATCATCATCATCTCATCATGATATCATCATCATGATATCATCATTATCTCATCATGATATCATCATCATGATATCATCATCATCATCTCATCATCATCTCATCATTATATCATCATCATGGTATCATCATCATCATCATCATCTCATCATGATATCATCATCATGATATCATCATCATGATATCATCATCATCATCTCATCATGATATCATCATCATTTCATCATGATATCATCATCATCATCATCATCATCATCTCATGATGATATCATCATCATCATCATCATCTCATCATGATATCATCATCATGATATCATCATCATCATCATCATCTCATCATGATATCATCATCATCATCATCATCATCATCATCATCTCATCATGGTATCATCATCATGATATTATCATCATCTCATCATGATATCATCATCATCATCATCATGATATCATCATCATGATTTCATCATCATCATCATCATCATCATCATCATCATCATCATCATCATCATCATCATCTCATCATGATATCATCATCATGATATCATCATCATCATCATCATGATATCATCATCATGATATCATCATCATCATCATCATCTCATCATGATATCATCATTATGATATCATCATCATCATCATCATCTCATCATGATATCATCATCATCATCATCATCATCATCTCATCATGGTATCATCATCATGATATTATCATCATCTCATCATGATATCATCATCATCATCATCATGATATCATCATCATGATTTCATCATCATCATCATCATCATCATCTCATCATGATATCATCATCATGATATCATCATCATCATCATCTCATCATTATATCATCATCATGGTATCATCATCATCATCATCATCATCTCATCATGATATCATCATCATCATGATATCATCATCATCATCTCATCATGATATCATCATCATCATCTCATCATGATATCATCATCATCTCATCATGATATCATCATCATTATAATCTCATCATGATATCATCATCATCATCATCATCATCATGATATCATCATCATGATATTATCATCATCTCATCATGATATCATCATCATCATCATGATATCATCATCATGATATCATCATCATCATCATCATCATCATCATCTCATCATGATACATCATCATGATACCATCATCATCATCATGATATCATCATCATCATCATCATCATCATCATCATCATCATCATCTCATCATTATGTCATCATCATGGGATCATCATCATCATCATCATCATCATCATCATCATCTCATCATGATATCATCATCATAATATCAGCATCATGATATCATCATCATCATCATCATCATCTCATCATGATATCATCATCATGATATCATCATCATCATCATGATATCATCATCATGATATCATCATCATGATATCATCATCATGATATCATCATCATGATATCATCATCATCATCATCATCATCATCTCATCATTATATCATCATCATGATATCATCATCATCATCATCATCTCATCATGATATCATCATCATGATATCATCATTATCTCATCATGATATCATCATCATGATATCATCATCATCATCTCATCATCATCTCATCATTATATCATCATCATGGTATCATCATCATCATCATCATCATCTCATCATGATATCATCATCATGATATCATCATCATGATATCATCATCATCATCTCATCATGATATCATCATCATTTCATCATGATATCATCATCATCATCATCATCATCATCTCATGATGATATCATCATCATCATCATCATCTCATCATGATATCATCATCATGATATCATCATCATCATCATCATCTCATCATGATATCATCATCATCATCATCATCATCATCATCATCATCTCATCATGGTATCATCATCATGATATTATCATCATCTCATCATGATATCATCATCATCATCATCATGATATCATCATCATGATTTCATCATCATCATCATCATCATCATCATCATCATCATCATCATCATCATCTCATCATGATATCATCATCATGATATCATCATCATCATCATCATGATATCATCATCATGATATCATCATCATCATCATCATCATCTCATCATGATATCATCATTATGATATCATCATCATCATCATCATCTCATCATGATATCATCATCATCATCATCATCATCATCTCATCATGGTATCATCATCATGATATTATCATCATCTCATCATGATATCATCATCATCATCATCATGATATCATCATCATGATTTCATCATCATCATCATCATCATCATCTCATCATGATATCATCATCATGATATCATCATCATCATCATCTCATCATTATATCATCATCATGGTATCATCATCATCATCATCATCATCTCATCATGATATCATCATCATGATATCATCATCATCTCATCATGATATCATCACCATGATATCATCATCATCATCATCTCATCATGATATCATCATCATCTCATCATTATATCATCATCATCATCATCATCATCTCATCATGATATCATCATCATGATATCATCATCATGATATCATCATCATGATATCATCATCATGATATCATCATCTCATCATGATATCATCATCGTGAGATCATCATCATCAGCATCGCATCATGATATAATCATCATGACATTATCTCATCATGATATCATCATCATCTCATCATGATATCATCATCATCATCTCATCATGATATCATCATCATCTCATCATGATATCATCATCATCATCACCATCTCATCATTCTATCATTATCATCATCTCATCATGATATCATAGTCATGATATCATCATCATCATCATCATCATCATCATCTCATCATGATATCATCATCATCTCATCATGATATCATCATCATCACCATCTCATCATTCTATCATTATCATCATCTCATCATGATATCATCGTCATATCATCATCATCATCATCTCATCATGATATCATCATCATCATCTCATCATGATATCATTATCATCATCATCTCATCATGATATCATCATCATGATATCATCATCATGATATAATCATCATGATATCATCATCATGATATCATCATCATCATCATCATCATCATCATCATCATCATCATCATCATCATCTCATCATGATATCATCATCATCATCATCATCATCATCATCTCATCATGATGTCATTATCATCATCTCATCATGATTGCATCATCATGATATCATCATCATGATATCATCATCATCATCATCATCTCATCATGATATCATCATCATCATCATCATCATCATCATCATCATCATCATCATCATCTCATCATGATATCATCATCATGATATCATCATCATCATCTCATCATGATATCATCATCATCATCATCATCTCATCATGATATCATCATCTCATCATGATATCATCATCATCACCATCTCATCATTCTATCATTATCATCATCTCATCATGATATCATCATCATCATCATCATCTCATCATGATATCATCATCATCATCATCATCATCATCATTATCATCTCATCATGATGTCATTATCATCATCTCATCATGATTGCATCATCATGATATCATCATCATGATATCATCATCATGATATCATCATCATGATATCATCATCATCATCATCATCATCATCATCATCATCTCATGATGATATCATCATCATCATCATCATCATCATCATCATCATTTCATCATGATATCATCATCATCTCATCATGATATCATCATCATCATCTCATCATGATATCATCATCATGATATCATCATCATCATCATCATGATATCATCATCATGATATCATCATCATCATCATCATCTCATCATGATATCATCATTATGATATCATCATCATCATCATCATCTCATCATGATATCATCATCATCATCATCATCATCATCTCATCATGGTATCATCATCATGATATTATCATCATCTCATCATGATATCATCATCATCATCATCATGATATCATCATCATGATTTCATCATCATCATCATCATCATCATCTCATCATGATATCATCATCATGATATCATCATCATCATCATCTCATCATTATATCATCATCATGGTATCATCATCATCATCATCATCATCTCATCATGATATCATCATCATGATATCATCATCATCTCATCATGATATCATCACCATGATATCATCATCATCATCATCTCATCATGATATCATCATCATCTCATCATTATATCATCATCATCATCATCATCATCTCATCATGATATCATCATCATGATATCATCATCATGATATCATCATCATGATATCATCATCATGATATCATCATCTCATCATGATATCATCATCGTGAGATCATCATCATCAGCATCGCATCATGATATAATCATCATGACATTATCTCATCATGATATCATCATCATCTCATCATGATATCATCATCATCATCTCATCATGATATCATCATCATCTCATCATGATATCATCATCATCATCACCATCTCATCATTCTATCATTATCATCATCTCATCATGATATCATAGTCATGATATCATCATCATCATCATCATCATCATCATCTCATCATGATATCATCATCATCTCATCATGATATCATCATCATCACCATCTCATCATTCTATCATTATCATCATCTCATCATGATATCATCGTCATATCATCATCATCATCATCTCATCATGATATCATCATCATCATCTCATCATGATATCATTATCATCATCATCTCATCATGATATCATCATCATGATATCATCATCATGATATAATCATCATGATATCATCATCATGATATCATCATCATCATCATCATCATCATCATCATCATCATCATCATCATCATCATCATCTCATCATGATATCATCATCATCATCATCATCATCATCATCATCTCATCATGATGTCATTATCATCATCTCATCATGATTGCATCATCATGATATCATCATCATGATATCATCATCATCATCATCATCTCATCATGATATCATCATCATCATCATCATCATCATCATCATCATCATCATCATCTCATCATGATATCATCATCATGATATCATCATCATCATCTCATCATGATATCATCATCATCATCATCATCTCATCATGATATCATCATCTCATCATGATATCATCATCATCACCATCTCATCATTCTATCATTATCATCATCATCTCATCATGATATCATCATCATCATCATCATCTCATCATGATGTCATTATCATCATCTCATCATGATTGCATCATCATGATATCATCATCATGATATCATCATCATGATATCATCATCATGATATCATCATCATCATCATCATCATCATCATCATCATCTCATGATGATATCATCATCATCATCATCATCATCATCATCATCATCATCATCATCTCATCATGATATCATCATCATGATATCATCATCATCATCTCATCATGATATCATCATCATCATCATCATCTCATCATGATATCATCATCTCATCATGATATCATCATCATCACCATCTCATCATTCTATCATTATCATCATCATCTCATCATGATATCATCATCATCATCATCATCTCATCATGATATCATCATCATCATCATCATCATTATCATCTCATCATGATGTCATTATCATCATCTCATCATGATTGCATCATCATGATATCATCATCATGATATCATCATCATGATATCATCATCATGATATCATCATCATCATCATCATCATCATCATCATCATCATCATCTCATGATGATATCATCTTCATCATCATCATCATCATCATCATCATCATCATCACCATCTCATCATTCTATCATTATCATCATCTCATCATGATATCATCGTCATATCATCATCATCATCATATCATCATGATATCATCATCATCATCTCATCATGATATCATTATCATCATCATCTCATCATGATATCATCATCATGATATCATCATCATGATATAATCATCATGATATCATCATCATGATATCATCATCATCATCATCATCATCATCATCATCATCATCATCATCATCATCTCATCATGATATCATCATCATCATCATCATCATCATCATCTCATCATGATGTCATTATCATCATCTCATCATGATTGCATCATCATGATATCATCATCATGATATCATCATCATCATCATCATCTCATCATGATATCATCATCATCATCATCATCATCATCATCATCATCATCATCATCTCATCATGATATCATCATCATGATATCATCATCATCATCTCATCATGATATCATCATCATCATCATCATCTCATCATGATATCATCATCTCATCATGATATCATCATCATCACCATCTCATCATTCTATCATTATCATCATCATCTCATCATGATATCATCATCATCATCATTATCATCTCATCATGATGTCATTATCATCATCTCATCATGATTGCATCATCATGATATCATCATCATGATATCATCATCATGATATCATCATCATGATATCATCATCATCATCATCATCATCATCATCATCATCATCTCATGATGATATCATCATCATCATCATCATCATCATCATCATCATCATCATCATCTCATCATGATATCATCATCATGATATCATCATCATCATCTCATCATGATATCATCATCATCATCATCATCATCTCATCATGATATCATCATCTCATCATGATATCATCATCATCACCATCTCATCATTCTATCATTATCATCATCATCTCATCATGATATCATCATCATCATCATCATCTCATCATGATATCATCATCATCATCATCATCATTATCATCTCATCATGATGTCATTATCATCATCTCATCATGATTGCATCATCATGATATCATCATCATGATATCATCATCATGATATCATCATCATGATATCATCATCATCATCATCATCATCATCATCATCATCATCATCTCATGATGATATCATCATCATCATCATCATCATCATCATCATCATCTCATCATGATATCATCATCATCTCATCATGATATCATCATCTCATCATGATATCATCATCATCTCATCATGATATCATCATCATCATCACCATCTCATCATTCTATCATTATCATCATCTCATCAAGATATCATAGTCATGATATCATCATCATCATCATCATCATCATCTCATCATGATATCATCATCATATCATCATGATATCATCATCATCACCATCTCATCATTCTATCATTATCATCATCTCATCATGATATCATCGTCATATCATCATCATCATCATCTCATCATGATATCATCATCATCATCTCATCATGATATCATCATCATCATCATCATCTCATCATGATATCATCATCATCATCATCATCATCATCATCATCATCTCATCATGATATCATCATCATGATATCATCATCATCATCATCATCTCATCATGATATCATCATCATCTCATCATGATATCATCATCATCTCATCATGATATCATCATCATCACCATCTCATCATTCTATCATTATCATCATCATCTCATCATGATATCATCATCATCATCATCATCTCATCATGATATCATCATCATCATCATCATCATTATCATCTCATCATGATGTCATTATCATCATCTCATCATGATTGCATCATCATGATATCATCATCATGATATCATCATCATGATATCATCATCATGATATCATCATCATCATCATCATCATCATCATCATCATCATCATCATCATCATCATCTCATGATGATATCATCATCATCATCATCATCATCATCATCTCATCATGATATCATCATCATCTCATCATGATATCATCATCATCATCATCTCATCATGATATCATCATCATCTCATCATGATATCATCATCATCATCACCATCTCATCATTCTATCATTATCATCATCTCATCATGATATCATAGTCATGATATCATCATCATCATCATCATCATCATCTCATCATGATATCATCATCATATCATCATGATATCATCATCATCACCATCTCATCATTCTATCATTATCATCATCTCATCATGATATCATCGTCATATCATCATCATCATCATCTCATCATGATATCATCATCATCATCTCATCATGATATCATTATCATCATCATCTCATCATGATATCATCATCATGATATCATCATCATGATATAATCATCATGATATCATCATCATGATATCATCATCATCATCATCATCATCATCATCATCATCATCATCATCTCATCATGATATCATCATCATCATCATCATCATCATCTCATCATGATGTCATTATCATCATCTCATCATGATTGCATCATCATGATATCATCATCATGATATCATCATCATGATATCATCATCATTTTCATCTCATCATGATATCATCATCATCATCATCATCATCATCTCATCATGATATCATCATCATGATATCATCATCATCATCTCATCATGATATCATCATCATCATCATCATCTCATCATGATATCATCATCATCTCATCATGATATCATCATCATCACCATCTCATCATTCTATCATTATCATCATCATCTCATCATGATATCATCATCATCATCATCATCTCATCATGATATCATCATCATCATCATCATCATCATCATTATCATCTCATCATGATGTCATTATCATCATCTCATCATGATTGCATCATCATGATATCATCATCATGATATCATGATCATGATATCATCATCATGATATCATCATCATCATCATCATCATCATCATCTCATGATGATATCATCATCATCATCATCATCATCATCATCTCATCATGATATCATCATCATGATATCATCATCATCATCATCATCATCTCATCATGATATCATCATCATGATATTATCATCATCTCATCATGATATCATCATCATCATCATCATCATATCATCATCATGATATCATCATCATCATCATCTCATCATGATATCATCATCATGATATCATCATCATCATCATCATGATATCATCATCATGATATCATCATCATGATATCATCATCATCATCATCTCATCATGATTGCATCATCATGATATCATCATCATGATATCATCATCATGATATCATCATCATCATCATCATCATCATCATCTCATGATGATATCATCATCATCATCATCATCATCATCATCATCATCATCATCATCTCATCATGATATCATCATCATCTCATCATGATATCATCATCATCATCTCATCATGATATCATCATCATCTCATCATGATATCATCATCATCATCACCATCTCATCATTCTATCATTATCATCATCTCATCATGATATCATAGTCATGATATCATCATCATCATCATCATCTCATCATGATATCATCATCATATCATCATGATATCATCATCATCACCATCTCATCATTCTATCATTATCATCATCTCATCATGATATCATCGTCATATCATCATCATCATCATCTCATCATGATATCATCATCATCATCTCATCATGATATCATTATCATCATCATCTCATCATGATATCATCATCATGATATCATCATCATCATCATCATCATCATCATCATCATCTCATCATGATATCATCATCATCATCATCATCATCATCTCATCATGATGTCATTATCATCATCTCATCATGATTGCATCAACATGATATCATCATCATGATATTATCGTCATGATATCATCATCATTTTCATCTCATCATGATATCATCATCATCATCATCATCATCATCATCTCATCATGATATCATCATCATGATATCATCATCATCATCTCATCATGATATCATCATCATCATCATCATCATCATCATCTCATCATGATATCATCATCATCTCATCATGATATCATCATCATCACCATCTCATCATTCTATCATTATCATCATCATCTCATCATGATATCATCATCATCATCATCATCATCTCAT
>JAYKOZ010000024.1:1062500-1065000 GCA_036172795.1 Pelodytes ibericus
CATCTCATCATTATATCATCATCATCATCATCATCATCATAATCTCATCATGATATCATCATCATGATATCATCATCATGATATCATCATCATGATATCATCATCATGATATCATCATCATCATCTCATCATGATATCATCATCATCATCTCATCATGATATCATCATCATCATCATCATCATCATCATCATCATCATTACCGTCTCATCATGATATCATCATCTCATCATAATATTATCATCATCTCATCATGATATCATCATCATCATCATCATCATCATCATCATCTCATCATGATATCATCATCATCATGATATCATCATCATCTCATCATGATATCATCATCATTATAATCTCATCATGATATCATCATCATCATCATCATCATCATGATATTATCATCATCTCATCATGATATCATCATCATCATCATGATATCATCATCATGATATCATCATCATCATCATCATCATCATCATAATCTCATCATGATACATCATCATGATATCATCATCATCATCATCATCATCATCATCTCATCATTATGTCATCATCATGGGATCATCATCATCATCATCATCATCTCATCATGATATCATCATCATAATATCATCATCATGATATCATCATCATCATCATCATCATCATCATCTCATCATGATATCATCATCATGATATCATCATCATCATCATGATATCATCATCATGATATCATCATCATGATATCATCATCATCATCATCATCATCATCATCATCATCATCTCATCATTATATCATCATCATGGTATCATCATCATCATCATCATCTCATCATGATATCATCATCATCATCATCATCTCATCATGATATCATCATCATGATATCATCATCATCATCTCATCATGATATCATCATCATCATCATCATGATATCATCATCATGATATCATCATCATCATCATCATCTCATCATGATATCATCATCATCATCATCATCATCTCATCATGATGTCATTATCATCATCTCATCATGATTGCATCATCATGATATCATCATCATGATATCATCATCATCATCATCATCATCATCATCTCATCATGATATCATCATCATCATCATCATCTCATCATGATGTCATTATCATCATCTCATCATGATTGCATCATCATGATATCATCATCATGATATCATCATCATGATATCATCATCATTTTCATCTCATCATGATATCATCATCAACATCATCTCATCATAATATCATCATCAACATCATCATCATCATCATCATCATCATCATCATCTCATCATTATATCATCATCATCATCATCATCATGATATCATCATCATCATCTCATCATGATATCATCATCATGATATCATAATCATCATCTCATCATGATATCATCATCCTCATCATCATCATCATCATCATCATCTCATCATGATATCATCATCATCATATCATCATCATCATCTCATCATGATATCATCATCATCATATCATCATCATCATCTCATCATGATATCATCATCATCATCATCTCATCATGATATCATCATCATCTCATCATGATATCATCATCATCTCATCATGATATCATCATCATCTCATCATGATATCATCATCATCACCATCTCATCATTCTATCATTATCATCATCATCATCTCATCATGATATCATCATCATGATATCATCATCATGATATCATCATCATGATATCATCATCATGATATCATCATCATCATCATCATCATCTCATCATGATATCATCATCATCATCATCATCATCATTATCATCTCATCATGATGTCATTATCATCATCTCATCATGATATCATCATCATGATATCATCATCATGATATCATCATCATCATCATCATCATCATCATCTCATCATGATATCATCATCATGATATCATCATCATCATCATCATCATCTCATCATGATATCATCATCATCATTATCATCATCATCATCATCATCATCTCATGATGATATCATCATCATCATCATCATCATCATCTCATCATGATATCATCATCATGATATCATAATCATCATCATCTCATCATGATATCATCATCATCATCATCATCATCATCATCATCATCATCTCATCATGATATCATCATCATGATATTATCATCATCTCATCATGATATCATCATCATCATCATCATCATCATGATATCATCATCATGATATCATCATCATCATCATCATCTCATCATGATATCATCATCATGATATCATCATCATCATCATCATGATATCATCATCATGATATCATCATCATCATCATCTCATCATTATATCATCATCATGGTATCATCATCATCATCATCTCATCATGATATCATCATCATGATATCATCATCATCATCATTATGATATCATCATCATGATATCATCATCATCATCATCTCATCATTATATCATCATCATGGTATCATCATCATCATCATCATCTCATCATGATATCATCATCATGATATCATCATCATCATCATCTC
>JAYKOZ010000024.1:1070000-1125000 GCA_036172795.1 Pelodytes ibericus
CATTCTATCATTATCATCATCATCTCATCATGATATCATCATCATGATATCATCATCATGATATCATCATCATCATCATCATCTCATCATGATATCATCATCATCATCATCATCATTATCATCTCATCATGATGTCATTATCATCATCTCATCATGATTGCATCATCATGATATCATCATCATGATATCATCATCATGATATCATCATCATGATATCATCATCATCATCATCATCATCATCATCATCATCTCATGATGATATCATCATCATCATCATCATCATCATCATCATCATCATCTCATCATGATATCATCATCATGATATCATCATCATGATATTATCATCATCATCATCTCATCATGATATCATCATCATCATCTTTATCATCATCTCATCATGATATCATCATCATGATATTATCATCATCTCATCATGATATCATCATCATCATCATCATCATGATATCATCATCATGATATCATCATCATCATCATCTCATCATGATATCATCATCATGATATCATCATCATCATCATCATGATATCATCATCATGATATCATCATCATCATCATCTCATCATTATATCATCATCATGGTATCATCATCATCATCATCTCATCATGATATCATCATCATGATATCATCATCATCATCATCATCATGATATCATCATCATGATATCATCATCATCATCATCTCATCATTATATCATCATCATCATCTCATCCTGATATCATCATCATGATATCATCATCATGATATCATCATCATGATATCATCATCATCATCTCATCATGATATCATCATCATCATCATCATCTCATCATTATATCATCATCATCATCATCATCTCATCATGATATCATCATCATGATATCATCATCATGATATCATCATCTCATCATGATATCATCATCTCATCATGATATCATCATCATCATCATCATCTCATCATGATATCATCATCATCATCATCATCATCATCATCATCATCATCTCATCATGATATCATCATCATCATGATATCATCATCTCATCATGATATCATCATCATCTCATCATGATATCATCATCATCTCATCATGATATCATCATCATCATCATCATCATGATATCATCATCATGATATCATCATCATCATCATCTCATCATTATATCATCATCATGGTATCATCATCATCATCATCATCTCATCATGATATCATCATCATGATATCATCATCATCATCTCATCATGATATCATCATCATCATCATCATCATCTCATCATGATATCATCATCATCATCATCATCATCATCATCATCATCATCATCATCTCATCATGATATCATCATCATCATGATATCATCATCTCATCATGATATCATCATCATCTCATCATGATATCATCATCATCTCATCATGATATCATCATCATCATCATCATCATGATATCATCATCATGATATCATCATCATCATCTCATCATTATATCATCATCATGGTATCATCATCATCATCATCTCATCATGATATCATCATCATGATATCATCATCATCATCTCATCATGATATCATCATCATGATATCATCATCATGATATCATCATCATGATATCATCATCATCATCTCATCATGATATCATCATCATGATATCATCATCATCATCATCTCATCATGATATCATCATCATGATATCATCATCATGATATCATCATCATGATATCATCATCATCATCATCATCATCATCATCTCATCATTATATCATCATCATGGTATCATCATCATCATCTCATCATGATATCATCATCATGATATCATCATCATCATCATCTCATCATTATATCATCATCATGGTATCATCATCATCATCTCATCATGATATCATCATCATGATATCATCATCATCATCATCATGATATCATCATCATGATATCATCATCATCATCATCTCATCATTATATCATCATCATGGTATCATCATCATCATCATCATCATCTCATCATGATATCATCATCATGATATCATCATCATCATCATCATCTCATCATGATATCATCATCATGATATCATCATCATGATATCATCATCTCATCATGATATCATCAGCATCATCATCATCATCTCATCATGATATCATCATAATCAGCATCATCTCATCATGATATCATCATCATGATGTCATCATGATATCATCATCTCATCATGATATCATCATCCTGATAATATCATCATCATCATCATCTCATCATGATATCATCATCATCATCATCATCATCATCATCATCATCATCTCATCATGATATAATCATCATGATATCATCATCATCATATCATCATGATATCATCATCATCTCATCATGATATCATCATCATGATATCATCATCATCATCATCTCATCATGATATCATCATCTCATCATGATATCATCATCAAGATATCATCATCTCATGGTGATATCATCATCATCATCTCATCATCATCATCTCATCATGATATCATCATCATCATCATCTCATCATGATATCATCATCATCATCTCATCATGATATCATCATCATCATCTCATCATGATATCGTCATCGTTATATCATCATCATCAGCATCTCATCATGATATAATCATCATGATATCATCATCATCATCTCATCATGATAAAATCATCATGATATCATCATCTCATCATGATATCATCATCTCATCATGATATCATCATCATCATCTCATCATGATATCATCATCATGATATCATCATCATCATCTCATCATGATATCATCATCATCATCATCATCTCATCATCATCATCATCTCATCATGATATCATCATCATGATATCATCATCATGATATCATCATCATGATATCATCATCTCATCATGATATCATCATCATCATCATCATCTCATCATGATATCATCATCATCATCATCATTACCGTCTCATCATATTATCATCATCTCATCATAATATTATCATCATCTCATCATGATATCATCATCATCATCATCATCGTCATCATCATCATCATCATCTCATCATGATATCATCATCATGATATCATCATCATCGTCTCATCATGATATCATCATCATCATCATCATCATCATCTCATCATTATATCATCATCATGGTATCATCATCATCATCATCATCTCATCATGATATCATCATCATGATATCATCATCATCATCTCATCATGATATCATCATCATCATCATCATCTCATCATTATATCATCATTATGGTATCATCATCATCATCATCATCTCATCATGATATCATCATCATGATATCATCATCATGATATCATCATCATCATCATCTCATCATTATATCATCATCATGGTATCATCATCATCATCATCTCATCATGATATCATCATCATGATATCATCATCATCATCATCATGATATCATCATCATGATATCATCATCATCATCATCTCATCATTATATCATCATCATGGTATCGATATCATCATCATGATATCATCATCATCATCATCATGATATCATCATCATGATATCATCATCATCATCATCATCTCATCATTATATCATCATCATGGTATCATCATCATCATCATCATCTCATCATGATATCATCATCATGATATCATCATCATCTCATCATGATATCATCATCATGATATCATCATCATGATATCATCATCATCATCTCATCATGATATCATCATCATCATCATCATCATCATCATCATCATCTCATCATTATATCATCATCATCATCATCATCATCATCATCATCATCATCTCATCATGATATCATCATCATGATATCATTATCATGATATCATCATCTCATCATGATATCATCATCATCATCTCATCATCATGATATCATCATCTCATCATGATATCATCATCATCATCTCATCATGATATCATCATCATCATCATCATTACCGTCTCATCATAATATCATCATCTCATCATAATATTATCATCATCTCATCATGATATCATCATCATCATCATCATCATCATCATCATCATCATCATCATCATCATCTCATCATGATATCATCATCATCATGATATCATCATCTCATCATGATATCATCATCATCTCATCATGATATCATCATCATCTCATCATGATATCATCATCATCATCATCATCATGATATCATCATCATGATATCATCATCATCATCATCTCATCATTATATCATCATCATGGTATCATCATCATCATCATCTCATCATGATATCATCATCATGATATCATCATCATCATCTCATCATGATATCATCATCATGATATCATCATCATCATCATCTCATCATTATATCATCATCATGGTATCATCATCATCATCATCTCATCATGATATCATCATCATGATATCATCATCATCATCTCATCATGATATCATCATCATGATATCATCATCATGATATCATCATCATGATATCATCATCATCATCTCATCATGATATCATCATCATGATATCATCATCATCATCTCATCATGATATCATCATCATCATCATCATCTCATCATGATATTATCATCATCATCATCATCTCATCATGATATCATCATCATCATCATCTCATCATGATATCATCATCATCATCATCATCATCATCATCATCATCATCATGATATCATCATCATCATCTCATCATGGTATCATCATCATCATCATCATCTCATCATGATATCATCATCATGATATCATCATCATCATCATCATCATCTCATCATGATATCATCATCATGATATCATCATCATGATATCATCATCATCATCTCATCATGATATCATCATCATCATCATCATCATCATCATCTCATCATTATATCATCATCATCATCATCATCATCATCATCTCATCATGATATCATCATCATGATATCATCATCATGATATCATCATCTCATCATGATATCATCATCATCATCATCATCATCTCATCATGATATCATCATCATCATCATCATTACCGTCTCATCATAATATCATCATCTCATCATAATATTATCATCATCTCATCATGATATCATCATCATCATCATCATCATCATCATCATCATCATCATCATGATATCATCATCATCATGATATCATCATCTCATCATGATATCATCATCATCTCATCATGATATCATCATCATCTCATCTTGATATCATCATCATCATCATCATCATGATATCATCATCATGATATCATCATCATCATCATCTCATCATTATATCATCATCATGGTATCATCATCATCATCATCTCATCATGATATCATCATCATCTCATCATGATATCATCATCATCATCATCATCATGATATCATCATCATGATATCATCATCATCATCATCTCATCATTATATCATCATCATGGTATCATCATCATCATCATCTCATCATGATATCATCATCATGATATCATCATCATCATCTCATCATGATATCATCATCATGATATCATCATCATGATATCATCATCTCATCATGATATCATCATCATCAACATCATCTCATCATTATATCATCATCATCATCATCATCTCATCATTATATCATCATCATCATCATCATCATCATCTCATCATGATATCATCATCATCATCATCATCATCATCATCATCATCATCATCATCATCATCATCATCATGATATCATCATCATCTCATCATGGTATCATCATCATCATCATCATCTCATCATGATATCATCATCATCATCATCATCTCATCATGATATCATCATCATGATATCATCATGATGATATCATCATCATCATCTCATCATGATGATATCATCATCATCATCATCATCATCTCATCATTATATCATCACCATCATCATCATCATCATCTCATCATGATATCATCATGATATCATCATCATGATATCATCATCTCATCATGATATCATCATCATCATCATCATCTCATCATGATATCATCATCATCATCATCATTACCGTCTCATCATAATATCATCATCTCATCATAATATTATCATCATCTCATCATGATATCATCATCATCATCATCATCATCATCATCATCATCATCATCATCTCATCATGATATCATCATCATCATGATATCATCATCTCATCATGATATCATCATCATCTCATCATGATATCATCATCATCTCATCATGATATCATCATCATCATCATCATCATCATCATGATATCATCATCATGATATCATCATCATCATCATCTCATCATTATATCATCATCATGGTATCATCATCATCATCATCTCATCATGATATCATCATCATGATATCATCATCATCATCTCATCATGATATCATCATCATGATATCATCATCATCATCTCATCATGATATCATCATCATGATATCATCATCATCATCTCATCATGATATCATCATCATGATATCATCATCATCATCTCATCATGATATCATCATCATCATCATCATCTCATCATTATATCATCATCATCATCATCATCATCATCTCATCATGATATCATCATCATGATATCATCATCATGATATCATCATCATGATATCATCATCTCATCATGATATCATCATCATCATCATCTCATCATGATATCATCATCATCATCATCATTACCGTCTCATCATAATATCATCATCTCATCATAATATTATCATCATCTCATCATGATATCATCATCATCATCATCATCATCATCATCATCATCTCATCATGATATCATCATCATCATGATATCATCATCTCATCATGATATCATCATCATCTCATCATGATATCATCATCATCTCATCATGATATCATCATCATCTCATCATGATATCATCATCATCATCATCATCATGATATCATCATCATGATATCATCATCATCATCATCATCATCTCATCATTATATCATCATCATGGTATCATCATCATCATCATCTCATCATGATATCATCATCATGATATCATCATCATCATCTCATCATGATATCATCATCATGATATCATCATCATGATATCATCATCATGATATCATCATCATCATCATCTCATCATGATATCATCATCATGATATCATCATCATGATATCATCATCATCATCTCATCATGATATGATCATCATCATCATCATCATCTCATCATGATATTATCATCATCATCATCATCTCATCATGATATCATCATCATCATCATCTCATCATGATATCATCATCAACATCTCATCATGATATCATCATCATCATCATCATCATCATCATCATCATCATCATCATCATGATATCATCATCATGATATCATCATCATCATCTCATCATGATATCATCATCATGATATCATCATCATGATATCATCAACATGATATCATCATCATCATCATCTCATCATGATATCATCATCATGATATCATCATCATGATATCATCATCATCATCTCATCATGATATGATCATCATCATCATCATCATCTCATCATGATATTATCATCATCATCATCATCTCATCATGATATCATCATCATCATCTCATCATGATATCATCATCAACATCTCATCATAATATCATCATCATCATCATCATCATCATCATCATCATCATCATGATATCATCATCATCATCTCATCATGGTATCATCATCATCATCATCATCTCATCATGATATCATCATCATCATCATCTCATCATGATATCATCATCATGATATCATCATCATGATATCATCATCATCATCTCATCATGATGATATCATCATCATCATCATCATCATCTCATCATTATATCATCACCATCATCATCATCATCTCATCATGATATCATCATCATGATATCATCATCATGATATCATCATCTCATCATGATATCATCATCATCATCATCATCTCATCATGATATCATCATCATCATCATCATTACCGTCTCATCATAATATCATCATCTCATCATAATATTATCATCATCTCATCATGATATCATCATCATCATCATCATCATCATCATCATCATCATCATCTCATCATGATATCATCATCATCATGATACCATCATCTCATCATGATATCATCATCATCTCATCATGATATCATCATCATCTCATCATGATATCATCATCATCATCATCATCATGATATCATCATCATGATATCATCATCATCATCATCTCATCATTATATCATCATCATGGTATCATCATCATCATCATCTCATCATGATATCATCATCATGATATCATCATCATCATCTCATCATGATATCATCATCATGATATCATCATCATCATCTCATCATGATATCATCATCATGATATCATCATCATCATCTCATCATGATATCATCATCATGATATCATCATCATCATCTCATCATGATATCATCATCATCATCATCATCATCATCATGATATCATCATCATGATATCATCATCATCATCATCATCATCATCATGATATCATCATCATGATATCATCATCATCATCATCTCATCATTATATCATCATCATGGTATCATCATCATCATCATCATCATCATCATCTCATCATGATATCATCATCATGATATCATCATCATGATATCATCATCATGATATCATCATCATCATCTCATCATGATATCATCATCATCATCATCATCATCATCTCATCATGATATCATCATCATCATCATCATCATCATCATGATATCATCATCATGATATCATCATCATCATCATCTCATCATTATATCATCATCATGGTATCATTATCATCATCATCATCATCTCATCATGATATCATCATCATGATATCATCATCATCATCATCTCATCATGATATCATCATCATGATATCATCATCATGATATCATCATCATCATCTCATCATGATATCATCATCATCATCATCATCATCATCATCTCATCATTATATCATCATCATCATCATCATCATCATCTCATCATGATATCATCATCATGATATCATCATCATCATATCATCATCTCATCATGATATCATCATCATCATCATCATCATCATCATCTCATCATGATATCATCATCATCATCATCATTACCGTCTCATCATAATATCATCATCTCATCATAATATTATCATCATCTCATCATGATATCATCATCATCATCATCATCATCATCATCATCTCATCATGATATCATCATCATCATCATGATATCATCATCTCATCATGATATCATCATCATCTCATCATGATATCATCATCATCTCATCATGATATCATCATCATCATCATCATCATCATGATATCATCATCATCATCATCATCATCTCATCATGATATTATCATCATCATCATCATCATCTCATCATGATATCATCATCATCATCTCATCATGATATCATCATCATCATCATCATCATCATCATCATCATCATCATGATATCATCATCATCATCTCATCATGGTATCATCATCATCATCATCATCTCATCATGATATCATCATCATGATATCATCATCATCATCATCTCATCATGATATCATCATCATGATATCATCATCATGATATCATCATCATCATCTCATCATGATATCATCATCATCATCATCATCATCATCATCTCATCATTATATCATCATCATCATCATCATCATCATCATCATCTCATCATGATATCATCATCATGATATCATCATCATGATATCATCATCTCATCATGATATCATCATCATCATCATCATCTCATCATGATATCATCATCATCATCATCATTACCGTCTCATCATAATATCATCATCTCATCATGATATCATCATCATCATCATCATCATCATCATCATCATCATCTCATCATGATATCATCATCATCATGATATCATCATCTCATCATGATATCATCATCATCATCATCATGATATCATCATCATGATATCATCATCATCATCTCATCATTATATCATCATCATGGTATCATCATCATCATCATCTCATCATGATATCATCATCATGATATCATCATCATCATCTCATCATGATATCATCATCATGATATCATCATCATGATATCATCATCATGATATCATCATCATCATCTCATCATGATATCATCATCATGATATCATCATCATCATCTCATCATGATATCATCATCATGATATCATCATCATCATCATCATCATCTCATCATTATATCATCATCATGGTATCATCATCATCATCATCATCTCATCATGATATCATCATCATGATATCATCATCATCATCATCTCATCATTATATCATCATCATGGTATCATCATCATCATCATCTCATCATGATATCATCATCATGATATCATCATCATCATCATCATGATATCATCATCATGATATCATCATCATCATCATCATCTCATCATTATATCATCATCATGGTATCATCATCATCATCATCATCATCTCATCATGATATCATCATCATGATATCATCATCATCATCATCTCATCATGATATCATCATCATGATATCATCATCATGATATCATCATCATCATCTCATCATGATATCATCATCATCATCATCATCTCATCATTATATCATCATCATCATCATCATCATCTCATCATGATATCATCATCATGATATCATCATCATGATATCATCATCTCATCATGATATCATCATCATCATCATCATCTCATCATGATATCATCATCATCATCATCATTACCGTCTCATCATAATATCATCATCTCATCATAATATTATCATCATCTCATCATGATATCATCATCATCATCATCATCATCATCATCATCATCATCATCATCATCATCATGATCATCATCTCATCATGATATCATCATCATCATGATATCATCATCTCATCATGATATCATCATCATCTCATCATGATATCATCATCATCATCATCGTCATGATATCATCATCATGATATCATCATCATCTCATCATTATATCATCATCATGGTATCATCATCATCTCATCATGATATCATCATCATGATATCATCATCATCATCTCATAATGATATCATCATCATGATATCATCATCATCATCTCATCATGATATCATCATCATGATATCATCATCATCATCATCTCATCATGATATCATCATCATGAGATCATCATCATGATATCATTATCTCATCATGATATCATCATCATCATCATCTCATCATGATATCATCATCATGATATCATCATCATGATATCATCATCTCATCATGATATCATCATCATCAACATCATCTCATCATTATATCATCATCATCATCATCATCATCATCATATCATCATGATATCATCATCATGATATCATCATCATGATATCATCATCTCATCATGATATCATCATCATCATGATATCATCATCTCATCATGATATCATCATCATCTCATCATGATATCATCATCATCTCATCATGAAATCATCATCATCATCATCATCATGATATCATCATCATGATATCATCATCATCATCATCTCATCATTATATCATCATCATGGTATCATCATCATCATCATCTCATCATGATATCATCATCATGATATCATCATCATCATCTCATCATGATATCATCATCATGATATCATCATCATGATATCATCATCACGATATCATCATCATGATATCATCATCATCATCTCATCATGATATCATCATCATGATATCATCATCATCATCTCATCATTATATCATCATCATGGTATCATCATCATCATCTCATCATGATATCATCATCATGATATCATCATCATCATCTCATCATGATATCATCATCATGATATCATCATCATGATATCATCATCATGATATCATCATCATGATATCATCATCATCATCTCATCATGATATCATCATCATGATATCATCATCATCATCTCATCATGATATCATCATCATGATATCATCATCATCATCTCATCATGATATCATCATCATCATCATCATCTCATCATCATCATCATCATCTCATCATGATATCATCATCATGATATCATCATCTCATCATGATATCATCATCATCATCATCATCTCATCATGATATCATCATCATCATCATCATCATTACCGTCTCATCATATTATCATCATCTCATCATAATATTATCATCATCTCATCATGATATCATCATCATCATCATCATCATCATCATCATCATCATCTCATCATGATATCATCATCATGATATCATCATCTCATCATGATATCATCATCATGATATCATCATCATCGTCTCATCATGATATCATCATCATCATCATCATCATCTCATCATTATATCATCATCATGGTATCATCATCATCATCATCATCTCATCATGATATCATCATCATGATATCATCATCATCATCTCATCATGATATCATCATCATCATCATCATCTCATCATTATATCATCATCATGGTATCATCATCATCATCATCATCATCTCATCATGATATCATCATCATGATATCATCATCATCATCATCTCATCATTATATCATCATCATGGTATCATCATCATCATCATCTCATCATGATATCATCATCATGATATCATCATCATCATCATCATGATATCATCATCATGATATCATCATCATCATCATCTCATCATTATATCATCATCATGGTATCGATATCATCATCATGATATCATCATCATCATCATCATGATATCATCATCATGATATCATCATCATCATCATCTCATCATTATATCATCATCATGGTATCATCATCATCATCATCATCATCTCATCATGATATCATCATCATGATATCATCATCATCTCATCATGATATCATCATCATGATATCATCATCATGATATCATCATCATCATCTCATCATGATATCATCATCATCATCATCATCATCATCATCATCTCATCATTATATCATCATCATCATCATCATCATCATCATCATCATCATCATCTCATCATGATATCATCATCATGATATCATCATCATGATATCATCATCATCATCATCTCATCATCATGATATCATCATCTCATCATGATATCATCATCATCATCTCATCATGATATCATCATCATCATCATCATTACCGTCTCATCATAATATCATCATCTCATCATAATATTATCATCATCTCATCATGATATCATCATCATCATCATCATCATCATCATCATCATCATCATCATCATCAGCATCATCTCATCATGATATCATCATCATCATGATATCATCATCTCATCATGATATCATCATCATCTCATCATGATATCATCATCATCTCATCATGATATCATCATCATCATCATCATCATGATATCATCATCATGATATCATCATCATCATCATCTCATCATTATATCATCATCATGGTATCATCATCATCATCATCTCATCATGATATCATCATCATGATATCATCATCATCATCTCATCATGATATCATCATCATGATATCATCATCATCATCATCTCATCATTATATCATCATCATGGTATCATCATCATCATCATCATCTCATCATGATATCATCATCATGATATCATCATCATCATCTCATCATGATATCATCATCATGATATCATCATCATGATATCATCATCATGATATCATCATCATCATCTCATCATGATATGATCATCATGATATCATCATCATGATATCATCATCATCATCTCATCATGATATCATCATCATCATCATCATCATCTCATCATGATATTATCATCATCATCATCATCTCATCATGATATCATCATCATCATCTCATCATGATATCATCATCATCATCTCATCATGATATCATCATCATCATCATCATCATCATCATCATCATCATCATCATCATCATCATGATATCATCATCATCATCTCATCATGGTATCATCATCATCATCATCATCTCATCATGATATCATCATCATGATATCATCATCATCATCATCATCATCATCTCATCATGATATCATCATCATGATATCATCATCATGATATCATCATCATGATATCATCATCATCATCTCATCATGATATCATCATCATCATCATCATTACCGTCTCATCATAATATCATCATCTCATCATAATATTATCATCATCTCATCATGATATCATCATCATCATCATCATCATCATCATCATCATCATCATCATCATCATCATCATCATCATCATGATATCATCATCATCATGATATCATCATCTCATCATGATATCATCATCATCTCATCATGATATCATCATCATCTCATCATGATATCATCATCATCATCATCATCATGATATCATCATCATGATATCATCATCATCATCATCTCATCATTATATCATCATCATGGTATCATCATCATCATCATCTCATCATGATATCATCATCATGATATCATCATCATCATCTCATCATGATATCATCATCATGATATCATCATCATGATATCATCATCATGATATCATCATCATCATCTCATCATGATATCATCATCATGATATCATCATCATCATCTCATCATGATATCATCATCATGATATCATCATCATGATATCATCTCATCATGATATCATCATCATCATCATCATCATGATATCATCATCATCATCATCATGATATCATCATCATGATATCATCATCTCATCATGATATCATCATCATCAACATCATCTCATCATTATATCATCATCATCATCATCATCATCATCATCATCATCATCTCATCATGATATCATCATCATGATATCATCATCATGATATCATCATCTCATCATGATATCATCATCATCATCATCATCATCTCATCATGATATCATCATCATCATCATCATTACCGTCTCATCATAATATCATCATCTCATCATAATATTATCATCATCTCATCATGATATCATCATCATCATCATCATCATCATCATCATCATCTCATCATGATATCATCATCATCATGATATCATCATCATCATCATCATCATTACCGTCTCATCATAATATCATCATCTCATCATAATATTATCATCATCTCATCATGATATCATCATCATCATCATCATCATCATCATCATCATCATCTCATCATGATATCATCATCATCATGATATCATCATCTCATCATGATATCATCATCATCTCATCATGATATCATCATCATCTCATCATGATATCATCATCATCATCATCATCATCATCATCATCTCATCATTATATCATCATCATGGTATCATCATCATCATCATCTCATCATGATATCATCATCATGATATCATCATCATGATATCATCATCATGATATCATCATCATCATCTCATCATGATATCATCATCATGATATCATCATCATGATATCATCATGATATCATCATCATCATCATCATCATCATCTCATCATGATATTATCATCATCATCATCATCTCATCATGATATCATCATCATCATCTCATCATGATATCATCATCATCATCTCATCATGATATCATCATCATCATCATCATCATCTCATCATGATATCATCATCATCATCATCATCATCATCATCATCATCATCATCATCATCATCATCATCATGATATCATCATCATCATCTCATCATGGTATCATCATCATCATCATCATCATCTCATCATGATATCATCATCATGATATCATCATCATCATCATCTCATCATGATATCATCATCATGATATCATCTTCATGATATCATCATCATCATCTCATCATGATATCATCATCATCATCATCATCATCTCATCATTATATCATCATCATCATCATCATCATCATCTCATCATGATATCATCATCATGATATCATCATCATGATATCATCATCTCATCATGATATCATCATCATCATCATCATCATCTCATCATGATATCATCATCATCATCATCATTACCGTCTCATCATAATATCATCATCTCATCATAATATTATCATCATCTCATCATGATATCATCATCATCATCATCATCATCATCATCATCATCATCATCATCATCATCATCATCATCTCATCATGATATCATCATCATCATGATATCATCATCTCATCATGATATCATCATCATCTCATCATGGTATCATCATCATCATCATCTCATCATGATATCATCATCATGATATCATCATCATCATCTCATCATGATATCATCATCATGGTATCATCATCATCATCATCTCATCATGATATCATCATCATGATATCATCATCATCATCTCATCATGATATCATCATCATGATATCATCATCATGATATCATCATCATGATATCATCATCATCATCATCTCATCATGATATCATCATCATGATATCATCATCATCATCTCATCATGATATCATCATCATGATATCATCATCATCATCTCATCATGATATCATCATCATCATCATCATCTCATCATTATATCATCATCATGGTATCATCATCATCATCATCATCTCATCATGATATCATCATCATGATATCATCATCATCATCATCTCATCATTATATCATCATCATGGTATCATCATCATCATCATCATCTCATCATGATATCATCATCATGATATCATCATCATCATCATCTCATCATGATATCATCATCATGATATCATCATCATGATATCATCATCATCATCATCTCATCATGATATCATCATCATCATCATCATCTCATCATTATATCATCATCATCATCATCATCATCATCATCTCATCATGATATCATCATCATGATATCATCATCATGATATCATCATCTCATCATGATATCATCATCATCATCATCATCTCATCATGATATCATCATCATCATCATCATCTCATCATGATATCATCATCATCATCATCATTACCGTCTCATCATAATATCATCATCTCATCATAATATTATCATCATCTCATCATGATATCATCATCATCATCATCATCATCATCATCATCATCTCATCATGATATCATCATCATCATGATATCATCATCTCATCATGATATCATCATCATCTCATCATGATATCATCATCATCTCATCATGATATCATCATCATCTCATCATGATATCATCATCATCATCATCATCATGATATCATCATCATGATATCATCATCATCATCATCATCTCATCATTATATCATCATCATGGTATCATCATCATCATCATCATCTCATCATGATATCATCATCATGATATCATCATCATCATCTCATCATGATATCATCATCATGATATCATCATCATGATATCATCATCATGATATCATCATCATCATCTCATCATGATATCATCATCATGATATCATCATCATGATATCATCATCATCATCTCATCATGATATGATCATCATCATCATCATCATCATCATCTCATCATGATATTATCATCATCATCATCATCTCATCATGATATCATCATCATCATCTCATCATGATATCATCATCAACATCTCATCATGATATCATCATCATCATCATCATCATCATCATCATCATCATCATCATCATCATCATCATCATGATATCATCATCATCATCATCATCTCATCATTATATCATCATCATGGTATCATCATCATCATCATCTCATCATGATATCATCATCATGATATCATCATCATCATCTCATCATGATATCATCATCATGATATCATCATCATGATATCATCATCATGATATCATCATCATCATCTCATCATGATATCATCATCATGATATCATCATCATGATATCATCATCATCATCTCATCATGATATGATCATCATCATCATCATCATCATCATCTCATCATGATATTATCATCATCATCATCATCTCATCATGATATCATCATCATCATCATCTCATCATGATATCATCATCAACATCTCATCATGATATCATCATCATCATCATCATCATCATCATCATCATCATCATCATCATCATCATCATGATATCATCATCATCATCTCATCATGGTATCATCATCATCATCATCATCTCATCATGATATCATCATCATCATCATCATCTCATCATGATATCATCATCATGATATCATCATCATGATATCATCATCATCATCTCATCATGATGATATCATCATCATCATCATCATCATCTCATCATTATATCATCACCATCATCATCATCATCATCTCATCATGATATCATCATCATGATATCATCATCATGATATCATCATCTCATCATGATATCATCATCATCATCTCATCATGATATCATCATCATCATCATCATTACCGTCTCATCATAATATCATCATCTCATCATAATATTATCATCATCTCATCATGATATCATCATCATCATCATCATCATCATCATCTCATCATGATATCATCATCATCATGATATCATCATCTCATCATGATATCATCATCATCTCATCATGATATCATCATCATCTCATCATGATATCATCATCATCATCATCATCATGATATCATCATCATGATATCATCATCATCATCATCTCATCATTATATCATCATCATGGTATCATCATCATCATCTCATCATGATATCATCATCATGATATCATCATCATCATCTCATCATGATATCATCATCATGATATCATCATCATCATCTCATCATGATATCATCATCATGATATCATCATCATCATCTCATCATGATATCATCATCATGATATCATCATCATCATCTCATCATGATATCATCATCATCATCATCATCTCATCATTATATCATCATCATCATCATCATCATCATCATCTCATCATGATATCATCATCATGATATCATCATCATGATATCATCATCATGATATCATCATCATGATATCATCATCTCATCATGATATCATCATCATCATCATCATCATCTCATCATGATATCATCATCATCATCATCATTACCGTCTCATCATAATATCATCATCTCATCATAATATTATCATCATCTCATCATGATATCATCATCATCATCATCATCATCATCATCATCATCATCATCATCTCATCATGATATCATCATCATCATGATATCATCATCTCATCATGATATCATCATCATCTCATCATGATATCATCATCATCTCATCATGATATCATCATCATCATCATCATCATGATATCATCATCATCATCATCATCATCTCATCATTATATCATCATCATGGTATCATCATCATCATCATCTCATCATGATATCATCATCATGATATCATCATCATCATCATCTCATCATGATATCATCATCATGATATCATCATCATGATATCATCATCATGATATCATCATCATCATCTCATCATGATATCATCATCATGATATCATCATCATGATATCATCATCATCATCTCATCATGATATGATCATCATCATCATCATCATCATCATCATCTCATCATGATATTATCATCATCATCATCATCTCATCATGATATCATCATCATCATCTCATCATGATATCATCATCAACATCTCATCATGATATCATCATCATCATCATCATCATCATCATCATCATCATCATCATCATCATCATCATCATCATCATGATATCATCATCATGATATCATCATCATCATCTCATCATGATATCATCATCATGATATCATCATCATGATATCATCATCATGATATCATCATCATCATCTCATCATGATATCATCATCATGATATCATCATCATGATATCATCATCATCATCTCATCATGATATGATCATCATCATCATCATCATCATCTCATCATGATATTATCATCATCATCATCATCTCATCATGATATCATCATCATCATCTCATCATGATATCATCATCAACATCTCATCATGATATCATCATCATCATCATCATCATCATCATCATCATCATCATCATCATCATCATCATCATCATGATATCATCATCATCATCATCTCATCATGGTATCATCATCATCATCTCATCATGATATCATCATCATCATCATCTCATCATGATATCATCATCATGATATCATCATGATATCATCATCATCATCTCATCATGATATCATCATCATGATATCATCATCATGATATCATCATCATCATCTCATCATGATGATATCATCATCATCATCATCATCATCATCTCATCATTATATCATCACCATCATCATCATCATCATCTCATCATGATATCATCATCATGATATCATCATCATGATATCATCATCTCATCATGATATCATCATCATCATCATCATCTCATCATGATATCATCATCATCATCATCATTACCGTCTCATCATAATATCATCATCTCATCATAATATTATCATCATCTCATCATGATATCATCATCATCATCATCATCATCATCATCATCATCATCATCATCATCTCATCATGATATCATCATCATCATGATATCATCATCTCATCATGATATCATCATCATCTCATCATGATATCATCATCATCTCATCATGATATCATCATCATCATCATCATCATGATATCATCATCATGATATCATCATCATCATCATCTCATCATTATATCATCATCATGGTATCATCATCATCATCATCTCATCATGATATCATCATCATGATATCATCATCATCATCTCATCATGATATCATCATCATGATATCATCATCATCATCTCATCATGATATCATCATCATGATATCATCATCATCATCTCATCATGATATCATCATCATCATCTCATCATGATATCATCATCATCATCATCATCATCATCATCATCATCATCATCATCATCATCATGATATCATCATCATGATATCATCATCATCATCATCATCATGATATCATCATCATGATATCATCATCATCATCATCTCATCATTATATCATCATCATGGTATCATCATCATCATCTCATCATGATATCATCATCATGATATCATCATCATCATCTCATCATGATATCATCATCATCATCTCATCATGATATCATCATCATCATCATCATCATCATCATCATGATATCATCATCATGATATCATCATCATCATCATCATCATGATATCATCATCATGATATCATCATCATCATCATCTCATCATTATATCATCATCATGGTATCATCATCATCATCATCATCTCATCATGATATCATCATCATGATATCATCATCATCATCATCTCATCATGATATCATCATCATGATATCATCATCATGATATCATCATCATCATCTCATCATGATATCATCATCATCATCATCATCATCATCATCTCATCATTATATCATCATCATCATCATCATCATCATCATCATCATCATCATCTCATCATGATATCATCATCATGATATCATCATCTCATCATGATATCATCATCATCATCATCATCATCTCATCATGATATCATCATCATCATCATCATTACCGTCTCATCATAATATCATCATCTCATCATAATATTATCATCATCTCATCATGATATCATCATCATCATCATCATCATCATCATCATCATCATCATCATCATCATCATCATCATCTCATCATGATATCATCATCATCATCATGATATCATCATCTCATCATGATATCATCATCATCTCATCATGATATCATCATCATCTCATCATGATATCATCATCATCATCATCATCATCATGATATCATCATCATGATATCATCATCATCATCATCTCATCATTATATCATCATCATGGTATCATCATCATCATCATCTCATCATGATATCATCATCATGATATCATCATCATCATCTCATCATGATATCATCATCATGATATCATCATCATGATATCATCATCATGATATCATCATCATGATATCATCATCATGATATCATCATCATCATCTCATCATGATATCATCATCATGATATCATCATAATCATCTCATCATGATATCATCATCATCATCATCATCATCTCATCATGATATTATCATCATCATCATCATCTCATCATGATATCATCATCATCATCATCTCATCATGATATCATCATCATCATCTCATCATGATATCATCATCATCATCATCATCATCATCATCATGATATCATCATCATCATCTCATCATGGTATCATCATCATCATCATCATCTCATCATGATATCATCATCATGATATCATCATCATCATCATCTCATCATGATATCATCATCATGATATCATCATCATGATATCATCATCATCATCTCATCATGATATCATCATCATCATCATCATCATCATCTCATCATTATATCATCATCATCATCATCATCATCATCTCATCATGATATCATCATCATGATATCATCATCATGATATCATCATCTCATCATGATATCATCATCATCATCATCATCATCTCATCATGATATCATCATCATCATCATCATTACCGTCTCATCATAATATCATCATCTCATCATAATATTATCATCATCTCATCATGATATCATCATCATCATCATCATCATCATCATCATCATCATCATCATCATCATCATCATCTCATCATGATATCATCATCATCATGATATCATCATCTCATCATGATATCATCATCATCTCATCATGATATCATCATCATCTCATCATGATATCATCATCATCATCATCATGATATCATCATCATGATATCATCATCATCATCATCTCATCATTATATCATCATCATGGTATCATCATCATCATCATCTCATCATGATATCATCATCATGATATCATCATCATCATCTCATCATGATATCATCATCATGATATCATCATCATGATATCATCATCATGATATCATCATCATCAACTCATCATGATATCATCATCATGATATCATCATCATCATCTCATCATGATATCATCATCATGATATCATCATCATCATCTCATCATGATATCATCATCATCATCATCATCATCTCATCATTATATCATCATCATGGTATCATCATCATCATCATCATCTCATCATGATATCATCATCATGATATCATCATCATCATCATCTCATCATTATATCATCATCATGGTATCATCATCATCATCATCTCATCATGATATCATCATCATGATATCATCATCATCATCATCATGATATTATCATCATGATATCATCATCATCATCATCTCATCATTATATCATCATCATGGTATCATCATCATCATCATCATCATCTCATCATGATATCATCATCATGATATCATCATCATCATCATCTCATCATGATATCATCATCATGATATCATCATCATGATATCATCATCATCATCTCATCATGATATCATCATCATCATCTCATCATTATATCATCATCATCATCATCATCTCATCATGATATCATCATCATGATATCATCATCATGATATCATCATCTCATCATGATATCATCATCATCATCATCATCTCATCATGATATCATTATCATCATCATCATTACCGTCTCATCATAATATCATCATCTCATCATAATATTATCATCATCTCATCATGATATCATCATCATCATCATCATCATCATCATCATCATCATCATCATCATCATCATGATCATCATCTCATCATGATATCATCATCATCATGATATCATCATCTCATCATGATATCATCATCATCTCATCATGATATCATCATCATCTCATCGTGATATCATCATCATCATCATCATCATCATGATATCATCATCATGATATCATCATCATCATCATCTCATCATTATATCATCATCATGGTATCATCATCATCATCATCTCATCATGATATCATCATCATGATATCATCATCATCATCTCATCATGATATCATCATCATGATATCATCATCATGATATCATCATCATCATCTCATCATGATATCATCATCATGATATCATCATCATCATCTCATCATGATATCATCATCATCATCATCATCTCATCATGATATTATCATCATCATCATCATCTCATCATGATATCATCATCATCATCTCATCATGATATCATCATCATCATCTCATCATGATATCATCATCATCATCATCATCATCATCATCATCATGATATCATCATCATCATCTCATCATGGTATCATCATCATCATCATCATCTCATCATGATATCATCATCATGATATCATCATCATCATCTCATCATGATATCATCATCATCATCATCATCATCTCATCATTATATCATCATCATCATCATCATCTCATCATGATATCATCATCATGATATCATCATCATGATATCATCATCTCATCATGATATCATCATCATCATCATCATTACCGTCTCATCATAATATCATCATCTCATCATAATATTATCATCATCTCATCATGATATCATCATCATCATCATCATCATCATCATCATCATCATCATCATCATCATGATATCATCATCATCATGATATCATCATCTCATCATGATATCATCATCATCATGATATCATCATCTCATCATGATATCATCATCATCTCATCATGATATCATCATCATCTCATCATGATATCATCATCATCATCATCATCATCATCATCATCATCATCATCATCATTATATCATCATCATGGTATCATCATCATCATCATCTCATCATGATATCATCATCATGATATCATCCTCATCATCTCATCATGATATCATCATCATGATATCATCATCATGATATCATCATCATGATATCATCATCATGATATCATCATCATGATATCATCATCATCATCTCATCATGATATCATCATCATGATATCATCATCATCATCTCATCATGATATCATCATCATGATATCATCATCATCATCTCATCATGATATCATCATCATGATATCATCATCATCATCTCATCATGATATCATCATCATCATCATCTCATCATTATATCATCATCATCATCATCATCATCATCATCTCATCATGATATCATCATCATGATATCATCATCATGATATCATCATCTCATCATGATATCATCATCATCATCTCATCATGATATCATCATCATGATATCATCATCATGATATCATCATCATGATATCATCATCTCATCATGATATCATCATCAACATCATCTCATCATGATATCATCATCAACATCATCATCATCATCATCATGATATCATCATCATCATCATCATCATCATCATCTCATGATGATATCATCATCATCATCATCATCTCATCATGATATCATCATCATGATATCATCATCATCATCATCATCATCTCTAATCATGATATCATCATCATCATCATCTCATCATGATATCATCATCATGATATTATCATCATCTCATCATGATATCATCATCATCATCATCATCATGATATCATCATCATGATATCATCATCATCATCATCTCATCATGATATTATCATCATCTCATCATCATCATCATCATCATGATATCATCATCATGATATCATCATCATCATCATCTCATCATTATATCATCATCATGGTATCATCATCATCATCATCTCATCATGATATCATCATCATGATATCATCATCATCATCATCATCATGATATCATCATCATGATATCATCATCATGATATCATCATCATCATCATCTCATCATTATATCATCATCATGGTATCATCATCATCATCATCTCATCATGATATCATCATCATGATATCATCATCATCATCTCATCATGATATCATCATCATGATATCATCATCATGATATCATCATCATCATCATCTCATCATGATATCATCATCATGATATCATCATCATCATCTCATCATGATATCATCATCATCATCATCATCATCTCATCATTATATCATCATGATATCATCATCATCATCATCTCATCATGATATCATCATCATCATCATCATCTCATCATTATATCATCATCATCATCATCATCTCATCATGATATCATCATCATGATATCATCATCATGATATCATCATCTCATCATGATATCATCATCATCATAATCTCATCATGATATCATCATCATCATCATCATCTCATCATGATATTATCATCATCTCATCATCATCATCATCATCATCATCATCATCATCATCTCATCATGATATCATTATCATCATCATCATCATCATCATCTCATCATGATATTATCATCATCTCATCATATCATCATCATCATCATCATCTCATCATGATATCATCATCATCATCATCTCATCATGATATCATCATCATCTCATCATGATATCATCATCATCATCATCATCATCATCATCATCATGATATCATCATCATCATCTCATCATGATATCATCATCATCATCATCTCATCATGATCTCATCATCATCATCTCATCATGATATCATCATCATCATCATCATCTCATCATGACCTCATCATCATCATCATCATCTCATCATGATATCATCATCATCATCTCATCATGATATCATCATAATGATATCATAATCATCATATTATCATGATATCATCATCATGATATCATCATCATGATATCATCATCATCATCTCATCATGATATCATCATCATCATCATTATCTCATCATGATATCATCATAATCTCATCATGATATCATTATCATCATCATCTCATCATGATATTATCATCATGATATCATCATCATGATATCATCATCATCATCATCATCATCATCATCTCATCATGATATTATCATCATCGTCATCATCATCATCATCATCATCATTTCATCATGATAACATCATCATGATATCATCATCATCATCATCTCATCATGATATCATCATCATCATCATCATCATCATCTCCTCATGATATCATCATCATAATCATCATCTCATCATGATATCATCATCATCATTTCATCATGATATCATTATCATGATATCATCGTCATCATCTCATCATGATATCATCATCATCATCATCATCATCATCATCATCATTTCATCATGATATCATCATCATGATATCATCATGATATCATCATGATATCATCATCATTTCATCATGATATCATCATCATCACCATCTCATCATGCTATCATTATCATCATTTCATCATGATATCATCATCATCTCATCATGATATCATCATCATCACCATCTCATCATGCTATCATTATCATCATTTCATCATGATATCATAATCATGATATCATCTCATCATTATATCATCATCATCTCATCATGATATCATCATCATCATCATCATCATCATCATCTCATCATGATATCATCATCATCATCTCATCATGATATCATCATCTCATCATGATATCATCATCATTTCATCATGATATCATCATCATCACCATCTCATCAAGCTATCATTATCATCATCTCATCATGATATCATCATCATGATATTATCATCATCATCATCATCTCATCATGATATCATCATCATGATATCATCATCATGATATCATCATCATCTCATCATGATATCATCATCATCATCATCTCATCATGATATAATCATCATGATATCATCATCATCATCATATCATCATGATATCATCATCATCATCTTATCATGATATCATCATCATGATATCATCATCATCATCTCATGGTGATATCATCATCATCATCATCATCTCATCATGATATAATCATCATGATATCATCATCATCATATCATCATGATATCATCATCATCATCATATCATCATGATATCATCATCATCTCATCATGATATCATCATCATGATATCACCATCATCATCTCATGGTGATATCATCATCATCATCATCATCATCTCATCATGATATCATCATCATCATCATCATCTCATCATGATATAATCATCATGATATCATCATCATCATCATCATATCATCATGATATCATCATCATCTCATCATGATATCATCATCATCTCATCATGATATCATCATCATCTCATCATGATATCATCATCATCACCATCTCATCATTCTATTATCATCATCATCTCATCATGATATCATCATCATGATATCATCATCATGATATCATCATCATGATATCATCATCATCATCATCATCATCTCATCATGATATCATCATCATCATCATCATCATCATCATCTCATCATGATATCATTATCATCATCTCATCATGATATCATCATCATGATATCATCATCATGATATCATCATCATGATATCATCATCATCATCATCATCATCATCATCATCATCATCATCATCTCATGATGATATCATCATCATCATCATCATCTCATCATGATATCATCATCATGATATCATCATCATCATCATCTCATCATGATATCATCATCATCATCATCATCATCTCATCATGATATCATCATCATCATCATCATCATCATCATCATCATCATCATCTCATCATGATATCATCATCATGATATTATCATCATCTCATCATGATATCATCATCATCTCATCATGATATCATCATCATGATATCATCATCAACATCATCTCATCATGATATCATCATCATGATATCATCATCATCTCATCATGATATCATCATCATGGTATCATCATCATCATCATCATCTTCATCATCATCTCATCATGATATCATCATCATGATATCATCATCATCTCATCATGATATCATCATCATGATATCATCATCATCATCATCATCTCATCATGATATCATCATCATGATATCATCATCATCGTCTCTTCATGATATCATCATCATCATCATCATCATCTCATCATGATGTCATCATCATCATTTCATCATGATATCATCATCATGATATCATCATCATTTTCACCTCATCATGATATCATCATCCTGATAATATCATCATCATCATCATCTCATCATGATATCATCATCATCTCATCATGATATAATCATCATGATATCATCATCATCATATCATCATGATATCATCATCATCTCATCATGATATCATCATCATCATCATCTCATGGTGATATCATCATCATCATCATCTCATCATGATATAATCATCATGATATCATCATCATCATATCATCATGATATCATCATCATCTCATCATGATATCATCATCATGATATCATCATCATCATCTCATGGTGATATCATCATCATCATCTCATCATGATATCATCATCATCATCATCTCATCATGATATAATCATCATGATATCATCATCATGATATCATCATCATCTCATCATGATATCATCATCATCATCATCATCATCTCATGGTGATATCATCATCATCATCATCATCTCATCATGATATCATCATCATGATATCATCATCATGATATCATCATCATCATCTCATCATGATATCATCATAATCATCTCATCATGATATCATCATCATCATCATCATCTCATGGTGATATCATCATCATCATCATCTCATCATGATATCATCATCATGATATCATCATCATGATATCATCATCATCATCTCATCATGATATCATCATAATCATCTCATCATGATATAATCATCATGACATCATCTCATCATGATATAATCATCATCATCTCATCATGATATCATCATCATCATCATCATCATCATCATCATCTCATCATGATATCATCATCATCATCATCTCATCATGATATCATCATCATCTCATCATGATATCATCATCATCTCATCATGATATCATCATCATCACCATCTCATCATTCTATTATCATCATCATCTCATCCTGATATCATCATCATGATATCATCATCATCATCATCATCATCATCATCATCTCATCATGATATCATCATCATGATATCATCATCATCATCATCTCATGGTGATATCATCATCATCATCATCTCATCATGATATAATCATCATGATATCATCATCATCTCATCATGATATCATCATCATGATATCATCATCATCATCTCATGGTGATATCATCATCATCATCATCATCTCATCATGGTATCATCATCATCATCATCTCATCATGATATAATCATCATGATATCATCATCATGATATCATCATGATATCATCATCATCTCATCATGATATCATCATCATCATCATCATCATCTCATCATGATATCATTATCATCATCTCATCATGATATCATCATCATGATATCATCATCATGATATCATCATCATGATATCATCATCATGATATCATCATCATGATATCATCATCATCATCATCATCATCTCATGATGATATCATCATCATCATCATCATCATCATCATCATCATCATCTCATCATGATATCATCATCATGATATCATCATCATCATCATCATCATCATCATCATCATCATCATCATCTCATCATGATATCATCATCATGATATTATCATCATCTCATCATGATATCATCATCATCTCATCATGATATCATCATCATGATATCATCATCAACATCATCCCATCATGATATCATCATCATGATATCATCATCATCATCATCATCATCTCATCATGATATCATCATCATGGTATCATCATCATCATCATCATCATCTTCATCATCATCTCATCATGATATCATCATCATGATATCATCATCATCTCATCATGATATCATCATCATGATATCATCATCATCATCATCTCATCATGATATCATCATCATGATATCATCATCATCGTCTCATCATGATATCATCATCATCATCATCATCTCATCATGATGTCATCATCATCATTTCATCATGATATCATCATCATGATATCATCATCATTTTCACCTCATCATGATATCATCATCCTGATAATATCATCATCATCATCATCTCATCATGATATCATCATCATCTCATCATGATATCATCATCATCTCATGGTGATATCATCATCATCATCATCTCATCATGATATAATCATCATGATATCATCATCATCATATCATCATGATATCATCATCATCTCATCATGATATCATCATCATGATATCATCATCATGATATCATCATCATCTCATCATGATATCATCATCATCATCTCATCATGATATCATCATCATCATCATCTCATCATGATATAATCATCATGATATCATCATCATGATATCATCATCATCTCATCATGATATCATCATCATGATATCATCATCATCATCATCATCATCATCTCATGGTGATATCATCATCATCATCATCTCATCATGATATCATCATCATGATATCATCATCATGATATCCTCATCATGATATCATCATAATCATCTCATCATGATATAATCATCATGACATCATCTCATCATGATATAATCATCATCATCTCATCATGATATCATCATCATCATCATCATCATCATCATCATCATCTCATCATGATATCATCATCATCATCATCTCATCATGATATCATCATCATCTCATCATGATATCATCATCATCTCATCATGATATCATCATCATCACCATCTCATCATTCTATTATCATCATCATCTCATCCTGATATCATCATCATGATATCATCATCATCATCATCATCATCATCATCATCATCTCATCATGATATCATCATCATGATATCATCATCATCATCATCTCATGGTGATATCATCATCATCATCATCTCATCATGATATAATCATCATGATATCATCATCATCTCATCATGATATCATCATCATGATATCATCATCATCATCTCATGGTGATATCATCATCATCATCATCATCTCATCATGGTATCATCATCATCATCATCTCATCATGATATAATCATCATGATATCATCATCATGATATCATCATGATATCATCATCATCTCATCATGATATCATCATCATCATCATCATCATCTCATCATGATATCATTATCATCATCTCATCATGATATCATCATCATGATATCATCATCATGATATCATCATCATGATATCATCATCATGATATCATCATCATCATCATCATCATCATCATCATCATCATCATCATCATCTCATGATGATATCATCATCATCATCATCATCATCATCATCATCATCATCATCTCATCATGATATCATCATCATGACATCATCTCATCATGATATAATCATCATCATCTCATCATGATATCATCATCATCATCATCATCATCATCATCATCTCATCATGATATCATCATCATCATCATCTCATCATGATATCATCATCATCTCATCATGATATCATCATCATCTCATCATGATATCATCATCATCACCATCTCATCATTCTATTATCATCATCATCTCATCCTGATATCATCATCATGATATCATCATCATCATCATCATCATCATCATCATCTCATCATGATATCATCATCATGATATCATCATCATCATCATCTCATGGTGATATCATCATCATCATCATCTCATCATGATATAATCATCATGATATCATCATCATCTCATCATGATATCATCATCATGATATCATCATCATCATCTCATGGTGATATCATCATCATCATCATCATCTCATCATGGTATCATCATCATCATCATCTCATCATGATATAATCATCATGATATCATCATCATGATATCATCATGATATCATCATCATCTCATCATGATATCATCATCATCATCATCATCATCTCATCATGATATCATTATCATCATCTCATCATGATATCATCATCATGATATCATCATCATGATATCATCATCATGATATCATCATCATGATATCATCATCATGATATCATCATCATCATCATCATCATCTCATGATGATATCATCATCATCATCATCATCATCATCATCATCATCATCTCATCATGATATCATCATCATGATATCATCATCATCATCATCATCATCATCATCATCATCATCATCATCTCATCATGATATCATCATCATGATATTATCATCATCTCATCATGATATCATCATCATCTCATCATGATATCATCATCATGATATCATCATCAACATCATCCCATCATGATATCATCATCATGATATCATCATCATCATCATCATCATCTCATCATGATATCATCATCATGGTATCATCATCATCATCATCATCATCTTCATCATCATCTCATCATGATATCATCATCATGATATCATCATCATCTCATCATGATATCATCATCATGATATCATCATCATCATCATCTCATCATGATATCATCATCATGATATCATCATCATCGTCTCATCATGATATCATCATCATCATCATCATCTCATCATGATGTCATCATCATCATTTCATCATGATATCATCATCATGATATCATCATCATTTTCACCTCATCATGATATCATCATCCTGATAATATCATCATCATCATCATCTCATCATGATATCATCATCATCTCATCATGATATCATCATCATCTCATGGTGATATCATCATCATCATCATCTCATCATGATATAATCATCATGATATCATCATCATCATATCATCATGATATCATCATCATCTCATCATGATATCATCATCATGATATCATCATCATGATATCATCATCATCTCATCATGATATCATCATCATCATCTCATCATGATATCATCATCATCATCATCTCATCATGATATAATCATCATGATATCATCATCATGATATCATCATCATCTCATCATGATATCATCATCATGATATCATCATCATCATCATCATCATCATCTCATGGTGATATCATCATCATCATCATCTCATCATGATATCATCATCATGATATCATCATCATGATATCCTCATCATGATATCATCATAATCATCTCATCATGATATAATCATCATGACATCATCTCATCATGATATAATCATCATCATCTCATCATGATATCATCATCATCATCATCATCATCATCATCATCATCTCATCATGATATCATCATCATCATCATCTCATCATGATATCATCATCATCTCATCATGATATCATCATCATCTCATCATGATATCATCATCATCACCATCTCATCATTCTATTATCATCATCATCTCATCCTGATATCATCATCATGATATCATCATCATCATCATCATCATCATCATCATCATCTCATCATGATATCATCATCATGATATCATCATCATCATCATCTCATGGTGATATCATCATCATCATCATCTCATCATGATATAATCATCATGATATCATCATCATCTCATCATGATATCATCATCATGATATCATCATCATCATCTCATGGTGATATCATCATCATCATCATCATCTCATCATGGTATCATCATCATCATCATCTCATCATGATATAATCATCATGATATCATCATCATGATATCATCATGATATCATCATCATCTCATCATGATATCATCATCATCATCATCATCATCTCATCATGATATCATTATCATCATCTCATCATGATATCATCATCATGATATCATCATCATGATATCATCATCATGATATCATCATCATGATATCATCATCATCATCATCATCATCATCATCATCATCATCATCATCATCTCATGATGATATCATCATCATCATCATCATCATCATCATCATCATCATCATCTCATCATGATATCATCATCATGATATCATCATCATCATCATCTCATCATGATATCATCATCATCATCATCATCTCATCATGATATCATCATCATCATCATCATCATCATCATCATCATCATCTCATCATGATATCATCATCATGATATTATCATCATCTCATCATGATATCATCATCATCTCATCATGATATCATCATCATGATATCATCATCAACATCATCCCATCATGATATCATCATCATGATATCATCATCATCATCATCATCATCTCATCATGATATCATCATCATGGTATCATCATCATCATCATCATCATCTTCATCATCATCTCATCATGATATCATCATCATGATATCATCATCATCTCATCATGATATCATCATCATGATATCATCATCATCATCATCTCATCATGATATCATCATCATGATATCATCATCATCGTCTCATCATGATATCATCATCATCATCATCATCTCATCATGATGTCATCATCATCATTTCATCATGATATCATCATCATGATATCATCATCATTTTCACCTCATCATGATATCATCATCCTGATAATATCATCATCATCATCATCTCATCATGATATCATCATCATCTCATCATGATATCATCATCATCTCATGGTGATATCATCATCATCATCATCTCATCATGATATAATCATCATGATATCATCATCATCATATCATCATGATATCATCATCATCTCATCATGATATCATCATCATCATCTCATCATGATATCATCATCATCATCATCTCATCATGATATAATCATCATGATATCATCATCATGATATCATCATCATCTCATCATGATATCATCATCATGATATCATCATCATCATCATCATCATCTCATGGTGATATCATCATCATCATCATCTCATCATGATATCATCATCATGATATCATCATCATGATATCCTCATCATGATATCATCATAATCATCTCATCATGATATAATCATCATGACATCATCTCATCATGATATCATCATCATCATCTCATCATGATATCATCATCATCATCATCATCATCATCATCATCATCATCTCATCATGATATCATCATCATCATCATCTCATCATGATATCATCATCATCTCATCATGATATCATCATCATCTCATCATGATATCATCATCATCACCATCTCATCATTGTATTATCATCATCATCTCATCCTGATATCATCATCATGATATCATCATCATCATCATCATCATCATCATCATCATCATCATCATCTCATCATGATATCATCATCATCATCATCATCATCATCATCATCATCATCTCATCATGATATCATCATCATGATATTATCATCATCTCATCATGATATCATCATCATCTCATCATGATATCATCATCATGATATCATCATCAACATCATCCCATCATGATATCATCATCATGATATCATCATCATCATCATCATCATCTCATCATGATATCATCATCATGGTATCATCATCATCATCATCATCATCTTCATCATCATCTCATCATGATATCATCATCATGATATCATCATCATCTCATCATGATATCATCATCATGATATCATCATCATCATCATCTCATCATGATATCATCATCATGATATCATCATCATCGTCTCATCATGATATCATCATCATCATCATCATCTCATCATGATGTCATCATCATCATTTCATCATGATATCATCATCATGATATCATCATCATTTTCACCTCATCATGATATCATCATCCTGATAATATCATCATCATCATCATCTCATCATGATATCATCATCATCTCATCATGATATCATCATCATCTCATGGTGATATCATCATCATCATCATCTCATCATGATATAATCATCATGATATCATCATCATCATATCATCATGATATCATCATCATCTCATCATGATATCATCATCATCATCTCATCATGATATCATCATCATCATCATCTCATCATGATATAATCATCATGATATCATCATCATGATATCATCATCATCTCATCATGATATCATCATCATGATATCATCATCATCATCATCATCATCTCATGGTGATATCATCATCATCATCATCTCATCATGATATCATCATCATGATATCATCATCATGATATCCTCATCATGATATCATCATAATCATCTCATCATGATATAATCATCATGACATCATCTCATCATGATATCATCATCATCATCTCATCATGATATCATCATCATCATCATCATCATCATCATCATCATCTCATCATGATATCATCATCATCATCATCTCATCATGATATCATCATCATCTCATCATGATATCATCATCATCTCATCATGATATCATCATCATCACCATCTCATCATTGTATTATCATCATCATCTCATCCTGATATCATCATCATGATATCATCATCATCATCATCATCATCATCATCATCATCATCATCATCATCATCATCATCTCATCATGATATCATCATCATGATATCATCATCATCATCATCTCATGGTGATATCATCATCATCATCATCATCTCATCATGATATAATCACCATGATATCATCATCATCATATCATCATGATATCATCATCATCTCATCATGATATCATCATCATGATATCATCATCATCATCATCTCATGGTGATATCATCATCATCATCATCTCATCATGATATCATCATCATCATCATCTCATCATGATATAATCATCATGATATCATCATCATGATATCATCATGATATCATCATCATCTCATCATGATATCATCATCATGATATCATCATCATCATCATCATCATCTCATGGTGATATCATCATCATCATCTCATCATGATATCATCATCATGATATCATCATCATGATATCATCATCATCATCTTATCATGATATCATCATAACCATCTCATCATGATATAATCATCATGACATCATCTCATCATGATATCATCATCATCATCTCATCATGATATCATCATCATCATCATCATCATCATCATCTCATCATGATATCATTATCATCATCTCATAATGATATCATCATCATGATATCATCATCATGATATCATCATCATGATATCATCATCATCATCATCATCATCATCTCATGATGATATCATCATCATCATCATCGTCTCATCATGATATCGTCATCATGATATCATCATCATCATCATCTCATCATGATATCATCATCATCATCATCATCATCATCTCATCATGATATCATCATCATCATCATCATCATCATCATCATCATCATCTCATCATGATATCATCATCATGATATTATCATCATCTCATCATGATATCATCATCATCTCATCATGATATCATCATCATGATATCATCATCAACATCATCTCATCATGATATCATCATCATGATATCATCATCATGATATCATCATCATCATCATCATCTCATCATGATATCATCATCATGATATCATCATCATCGTCTCTTCATGATATCATCATCATCATCATCATCTCATCATGATGTCATCATCATCATTTCATCATGATATCATCATCATGATATCATCATCATTTTCACCTCATCATGATATCATCATCCTGATAATATCATCATCATCATCATCTCATCATGATATCATCATCATCTCATCATGATATAATCATCATGATATCATCATCATCATATCATCATGATATCATCATCATCTCATCATGATATCATCATCATCATCATCTCATGGTGATATCATCATCATCATCATCTCATCATGATATAATCATCATGATATCATCATCATCATATCATCATGATATCATCATCATCTCATCATGATATCATCATCATGATATCATCATCATCATCTCATGGTGATATCATCATCATCATCTCATCATGATATCATCATCATCATCATCTCATCATGATATAATCATCATGATATCATCATCATGATATCATCATCATCTCATCATGATATCATCATCATCATCTCATGGTGATATCATCATCATCATCATCTCATCATGATATCATCATCATGATATCATCATCATGATATCATCATCATCATTGCATCATGATATCATCATAATCATCTCATCATGATATAATCATCATGACATCATCTCATCATGATATAATCATCATCATCTCATCATGATATCATCATCATCATCATCATCATCATCATCATCTCATCATGATATCATCATCATCATCATCTCATCATGATATCATCATCATCTCATCATGATATCATCATCATCTCATCATGATATCATCATCATCACCATCTCATCATTCTATTATCATCATCATCTCATCCTGATATCATCATCATGATATCATCATCATCATCATCATCTCATCATGATATCATCATCATGATATCATCATCATCATCATCTCATGGTGATATCATCATCATCTCATCATGATATAATCATCATGATATCATCATCATCATATCATCATGATATCATCATCATCTCATCATGATATCATCATCATGATATCATCATCATCATCTCATGGTGATATCATCATCATCATCATCATCTCATCATGGTATCATCATCATCATCATCTCATCATGATATAATCATCATGATATCATCATCATGATATCATCATGATATCATCATCATCTCATCATGATATCATCATCATCATCATCTCATCATGATATCATTATCATCATCTCATCATGATATCATCATCATGATATCATCATCATGATATCATCATCATGATATCATCATCATCATCATCATCATCATCATCATCATCATCATCATCTCATCATGATATCATCATCATCATCATCTCATCATGATATAATCATCATGATATCATCATCATGATATCATCATGATATCATCATCATCTCATCATGATATCATCATCATGATATCATCATCATCATCATCATCATCTCATGGTGATATCATCATCATCATCTCATCATGATATCATCATCATGATATCATCATCATGATATCATCATCATCATCTTATCATGATATCATCATAACCATCTCATCATGATATAATCATCATGACATCATCTCATCATGATATCATCATCATCATCTCATCATGATATCATCATCATCATCATCATCATCATCATCATCTCATCATGATATCATCATCATCATCTCATCATGATATCATCATCATCTCATCATGATATCATCATCATCTCATCATGATATCATCATCATCACCATCTCATCATTCTATTATCATCATCATCTCATCCTGATATCATCATCATGATATCATCATCATCATCATCATCATCATCATCATCATCATCTCATCATAATATCATCATCATCATCATCATCATCATCATCATCATCATCTCATCATGATATCATTATCATCATCTCATCATGATATCATCATCATGATATCATCATCATGATATCATCATCATGATATCATCATCATCATCATCATCATCATCATCATCATCATCTCATGATGATATCATCATCATCATCATCATCTCATCATGATATCGTCATCATGATATCATCATCATCATCATCTCATCATGATATCATCATCATCATCATCATCATCATCATCTCATCATGATATCATCATCATCATCATCATCATCATCATCATCATCATCATCTCATCATGATATCATCATCATGATATTATCATCATCTCATCATGATATCATCATCATCTCATCATGATATCATCATCATGATATCATCATCAACATCATCTCATCATGATATCATCATCATGATATCATCATCATCTCATCATGATATCATCATCATGGTATCATCATCATCATCATCATCTTCATCATCATCTCATCATGATATCATCATCATGATATCATCATCATCTCATCATGATATCATCATCATGATATCATCATCATCATCATCATCTCATCATGATATCATCATCATGATATCATCATCATCGTCTCTTCATGATATCATCATCATCATCATCATCTCATCATGATGTCATCATCATCATTTCATCATGATATCATCATCATGATATCATCATCATTTTCACCTCATCATGATATCATCATCCTGATAATATCATCATCATCATCATCTCATCATGATATCATCATCATCTCATCATGATATAATCATCATGATATCATCATCATCATATCATCATGATATCATCATCATCTCATCATGATATCATCATCATCTCATGGTGATATCATCATCATCATCATCTCATCATGATATAATCATCATGATATCATCATCATCATATCATCATGATATCATCATCATCTCATCATGATATCATCATCATGATATCATCATCATCATCTCATGGTGATATCATCATCATCATCTCATCATGATATCATCATCATCATCATCTCATCATGATATAATCATCATGATATCATCATCATGATATCATCATCATCTCATCATGATATCATCATCATCATCATCATCTCATGGTGATATCATCATCATCATCATCTCATCATGATATCATCATCATGATATCATCATCATGATATCATCATCATCATTGCATCATGATATCATCATAATCATCTCATCATGATATAATCATCATGACATCATCTCATCATGATATAATCATCATCATCTCATCATGATATCATCATCATCATCATCTCATCATGATATCATCATCATCATCATCATCTCATCATGATATCATCATCATCTCATCATGATATCATCATCATCTCATCATGATATCATCATCACCATCTCATCATTCTATTATCATCATCATCTCATCCTGATATCATCATCATGATATCATCATCATCATCATCATCTCATCATGATATCATCATCATGATATCATCATCATCATCATCTCATGGTGATATCATCATCATCATCATCTCATCATGATATAATCATCATGATATCATCATCATCATATCATCATGATATCATCATCATCTCATCATGATATCATCATCATGATATCATCATCATCATCTCATGGTGATATCATCATCATCATCATCATCTCATCATGGTATCATCATCATCATCATCTCATCATGATATAATCATCATGATATCATCATCATGATATCATCATGATATCATCATCATCTCATCATGATATCATCATCATCATCATCTCATCATGATATCATTATCATCATCTCATCATGATATCATCATCATGATATCATCATCATGATATCATCATCATGATATCATCATCATGATATCATCATCATGATATCATCATCATCATCATCATCATCATCATCATCATCATCATCATCATCTCATGATGATATCATCATCATCATCATCATCATCATCATCATCATCATCATCTCATCATGATATCATCATCATGATATCATCATCATCATCATCTCATCATGATATCATCATCATCATCATCTCATCATGATATCATCATCATCATCATCATCATCATCATCATCATCATCATCATCATCATCTCATCATGATATCATCATCATGATATTATCATCATCTCATCATGATATCATCATCATCTCATCATGATATCATCATCATGATATCATCAGCAACATCATCTCATCATGATATCATCATCATGATATCATCATCATCATCATCATCATCATGATATCATCATCATGGTATCATCATCATCATCATCATCATCTTCATCATCATCTCATCATGATATCATCATCATGATATCATCATCATCTCATCATGATATCATCATCATGATATCATCATCATCATCATCTCATCATGATATCATAATCATGATATCATCATCATCGTCTCATCATGATATCATCATCATCATCATCTCATCATGATGTCATCATCATCATTTCATCATGATATCATCATCATGATATCATCATCATTTTCACCTCATCATGATATCATCATCCTGATAATATCATCATCATCATCATCTCATCATGATATCATCATCATCTCATCATGATATCATCATCATCTCATGGTGATATCATCATCATCATCATCTCATCATGATATAATCATCATGATATCATCATCATCATATCATCATGATATCATCATCATCTCATCATGATATCATCATCATGATATCATCATCATCATCATCTCATGGTGATATCATCATCATCATCTCATCATGATATCATCATCATCATCATCTCATCATGATATAATCATCATGATATCATCATCATGATATCATCATCATCTCATCATGATATCATCATCATGATATCATCATCATCATCATCATCATCATCTCATGGTGATATCATCATCATCATCATCTCATCATGATATCATCATCATGATATCATCATCATGATATCATCATCATCATCTCATCATGAAATCATCATAATCATCTCATCATGATATAATCATCATGACATCATCTCATCATGATATCATCATCATCATCTCATCATGATATCATCATCATCATCATCTCATCATGATATCATCATCATCATCATCTCATCATGATATCATCATCATCTCATCATGATATCATCATCATCTCATCATGATATCATCATCATCACCATCTCATCATTCTATTATCATCATCATCTCATCCTGATATCATCATCATGATATCATCATCATCATCATCATCATCATCATCATCATCATCATCTCATCATGATATCATCATCATGATATCATCATCATCATCATCTCATGGTGATATCATCATCATCATCATCATCTCATCATGATATAATCATCATGATATCATCATCATCATATCATCATGATATCATCATCATCTCATCATGATATCATCATCATGATATCATCATCATCATCATCTCATGGTGATATCATCATCATCATCATCTCATCATGATATCATCATCATCATCATCTCATCATGATATAATCATCATGATATCATCATCATGATATCATCATGATATCATCATCATCTCATCATGATATCATCATCATGATATCATCATCATCATCATCATCATCATCATCATCATCTCATGGTGATATCATCATCATCATCTCATCATGATATCATCATCATGATATCATCATCATGATATCATCATCATCATCTTATCATGATATCATCATAACCATCTCATCATGATATAATCATCATGACATCATCTCATCATGATATCATCATCATCATCTCATCATGATATCATCATCATCATCATCATCATCATCATCATCTCATCATGATATCATCATCATCATCTCATCATGATATCATCATCATCTCATCATGATATCATCATCATCTCATCATGATATCATCATCATCACCATCTCATCATTCTATTATCATCATCATCTCATCCTGATATCATCATCATGATATCATCATCATCATCATCATGATATCATCATCATCATCATCATCATCATCATCATCTCATCATAATATCATCATCATCATCATCATCATCATCATCATCATCATCATCATCATCATCTCATCATGATATCATTATCATCATCTCATCATGATATCATCATCATGATATCATCATCATGATATCATCATCATCATCATCATCATCTCATGATGATATCATCATCATCATCATCATCATCATCATCATCTCATCATGATATCATCATCATGATATCATCATCATCATCTCATCATGATATCATCATCATGATATTATCATCATCTCATCATGATATAATCATCATCTCATCATGATATCATCATAATGATATCATCATCAACATCATCTCATCATGATATCATCATCATGATATCATCATCATCATCTCATCATGATATCATCATCATGGTATCATCATCATCATCATCATCATCTCATCATGATATCATCATCATGATATCATCATCATCTCATCATGATATCATCATCATGATATCATCATCATCATCATCTCATCATGATATCATCATCATGATATCATCATCATCATCATCATCTCATCATGATATCATCATCAACATCATCATCATCATCATCATCATCATCATCATCATCATCATCATCATCATCATCATCATCTCATCATGATATCATCATCATCTCATCATGATATCATCATCATCACCATCTCATCATTCTATTATCATCATCATCTCATCCTGATATCATCATCATGATATCATCATCATCATCATCATGATATCATCATCATCATCATCATCATCTCATCATAATATCATCATCATCATCATCATCATCATCATCATCATCATCATCATCATCTCATCATGATATCATTATCATCATCTCATCATGATATCATCATCATGATATCATCATCATGATATCATCATCATCATCATCATCATCTCATGATGATATCATCATCATCATCATCATCATCATCATCATCATCTCATCATGATATCATCATCATGATATCATCATCATCATCTCATCATGATATCATCATCATGATATTATCATCATCTCATCATGATATAATCATCATCTCATCATGATATCATCATCATGATATCATCATCAACATCATCTCATCATGATATCATCATCATGATATCATCATCATCATCTCATCATGATATCATCATCATGGTATCATCATCATCATCATCATCATCTCATCATGATATCATCATCATGATATCATCATCATCTCATCATGATATCATCATCATGATATCATCATCATCATCATCTCATCATGATATCATCATCATGATATCATCATCATCATCATCATCTCATCATGATATCATCATCAACATCATCATCATCATCATCATCATCATCACATCATTATATCATCATCATCATCATCATCATCATCATCATCATCATCTCATCATGATATCATCATCATGATATCATCATCATATCATCATCATCATCATCTCATCCTGATATCATCATCATCGCATCATGATATCATCATCATCATCATCATCATCATTACCGTCTCATCATGATATCATCATCTCATCATAATATTATCATCATCTCATCATGATATAATCATCATCATCATCTCATCATGATATCATCATCATCATCATCATCATCATCATCATCATCTCATCATGCTATCATCATCATCATCATCATCATCATCATCATCATCATCTCATCATGATATCATCATCATCATCTCATCATGATATCATCATCATCTCATCATGATATCATCATCATCATCATCTCATCATGATATCATCATCATCATCTCATCATGATATTATCATCATCTCATCATGATATCATCATCATCATCATCATCATCATCATCATCTCATCATGATATCATCATCATCATCTCATCATGATACCATCATCATCTTCTCATCATGATATCATCATCATCATCATTATCTCATCATTATATCATCATCATCATCTCATCATGATATCATTATCATCATCATCTCATCATGATATCATCATCATGATATCATCATCATGATATCATCATCATCATCATCATCATCATCATCATGATATCATCATCATGATATCATCATCATCATCATCATCATCATCATCATCATCATGATATCTTCATCATCATCATTTCATCATGATATCATCATCATGATATCATCATCATGATATCATCATCATCATCATCATCATCATCATCATCATCATCATGATATCATCATCATGATATCATCATCATCATCATCATCATCATCATCATCATCATCTTCATCATCATCATTTCATCATGATATCATCATCATGATATCATCATCATCATCATCTCATCATGATATCATCATCATCATCATCATCTCCTCATGATATCATCATCATAATCATCATCTCATCATGATATCATCATCATCATCTCATCATGATATCATCATCATCATCATCATCATCATCATCTCATCATTATATCATCATCATCATCATCATCTCATCATGATATCATCATCATGATATCATCATCATGATATCATCATCATGATATCATCATCATCATCTCATCATGATATCATCATCATCATCTCATCATGATATCATCATCATCATCATCATCATTACCGTCTCATCATGATATCATCATCTCATCATAATATTATCATCATCTCATCATGATATCATCATCATCATCATCATCATCATCTCATCATGATATCATCATCATCATCATCATCATCATCATCTCATCATGATATCATCATCATCATCATCATCTCATCATGATATCATCATCATCTCATCATGATATCATCATCATCTCATCATGATATCATCATCATCACCATCTCATCATTCTATTATCATCATCATCTCATCCTGATATCATCATCATGATATCATCATCATCATCATCATCATCATCATCATCATCTCATCATGATATCATCATCATGATATCATCATCATCATCATCTCATGGTGATATCATCATCATCATCTCATCATGATATAATCATCATGATATCATCATCATCATATCATCATGATATCATCATCATCTCATCATGATATCATCATCATGATATCATCATCATCATCTCATGGTGATATCATCATCATCATCATCTCATCATGATATCATCATCATCATCATCTCATCATGATATAATCATCATGATATCATCATCATGATATCATCATGATATCATCATCATCTCATCATGATATCATCATCATGATATCATCATCATCATCATCATCATCATCTCATGGTGATATCATCATCATCATCTCATCATGATATCATCATCATGATATCATCATCATGATATCATCATCATCATCTTATCATGATATCATCATAACCATCTCATCATGATATAATCATCATGACATCATCTCATCATGATATCATCATCATCATCTCATCATGATATCATCATCATCATCATCATCATCATCATCTCATCATGATATCATCATCATCATCTCATCATGATATCATCATCATCTCATCATGATATCATCATCATCTCATCATGATATCATCATCATCACCATCTCATCATTCTATTATCATCATCATCTCATCCTGATATCATCATCATGATATCATCATCATCATCATCATCATCATCATCATCATCATCATCTCATCATAATATCATCATCATCATCATCATCATCATCATCATCATCTCATCATGATATCATTATCATCATCTCATCATGATATCATCATCATGATATCATCATCATGATATCATCATCATCATCATCATCATCATCTCATGATGATATCATCATCATCATCATCATCATCATCATCATCATCTCATCATGATATCATCATCATGATATCATCATCATCATCTCATCATGATATCATCATCATGATATTATCATCATCTCATCATGATATAATCATCATCTCATCATGATATCATCATCATGATATCATCATCAACATCATCTCATCATGATATCATCATCATGATATCATCATCATCATCTCATCATGATATCATCATCATGGTATCATCATCATCATCATCATCATCATCTCATCATGATATCATCATCATGATATCATCATCATCTCATCATGATATCATCATCATGATATCATCATCATCATCATCTCATCATGATATCATCATCATGATATCATCATCATCATCATCATCTCATCATGATATCATCATCAACATCATCATCATCATCATCATCATCATCATCATCACATCATTATATCATCATCATCATCATCATCATCATCATCTCATCATGATATCATCATCATGATATCATCATCATATCATCATCATCATCATCTCATCCTGATATCATCATCATCGCATCATGATATCATCATCATCATCATCATCATTACCGTCTCATCATGATATCATCATCTCATCATAATATTATCATCATCTCATCATGATATCATCATCATCATCATCTCATCATGATATCATCATCATCATCTCATCATGATATCATCATCATCATCATCATCATCATCATCATCATCATCATCATCATCATCATCTCATCATGATATCATCATCATCATCTCATCATGATACCATCATCATCTTCTCATCATGATATCATCATCATCATCATTATCTCATCATTATATCATCATCATCATCTCATCATGATATCATTATCATCATCATCTCATCATGATATCATCATCATGATATCATCATCATGATATCATCATCATCATCATCATCATCATCATGATATCATCATCATGATATCATCATCATCATCATCATCATCATCATCATCATCATCATGATATCTTCATCATCATCATTTCATCATGATATCATCATCATGATATCATCATCATGATATCATCATCATCATCATCATCATCATCATTATCATCATCATGATATCATCATCATGATATCATCATCATCATCATCATCATCATCATCATCATCATCATCTTCATCATCATCATTTCATCATGATATCATCATCATGATATCATCATCATCATCATCTCATCATGATATCATCATCATCATCATCATCTCCTCATGATATCATCATCATAATCATCATCTCATCATGATATCATCATCATCATCTCATCATGATATCATCATCATCATCATCATCATCATCTCATCATTATATCATCATCATCATCATCATCTCATCATGATATCATCATCATGATATCATCATCATGATATCATCATCATGATATCATCATCATCATCTCATCATGATATCATCATCATCATCTCATCATGATATCATCATCATCATCATCATCATTACCGTCTCATCATGATATCATCATCTCATCATAATATTATCATCATCTCATCATGATATCATCATCATCATCATCATCATCATCTCATCATGATATCATCATCATCATCATCATCATCATCATCTCATCATGATATCATCATCATCATCATCTCATCATGATATCATCATCATCTCATCATGATATCATCATCATCTCATCATGATATCATCATCATCACCATCTCATCATTCTATTATCATCATCATCTCATCCTGATATCATCATCATGATATCATCATCATCATCATCATCATCATCATCATCATCATCATCATCTCATCATGATATCATCATCATGATATCATCATCATCATCATCTCATGGTGATATCATCATCATCATCTCATCATGATATAATCATCATGATATCATCATCATCATATCATCATGATATCATCATCATCATATCATCATGATATCATCATCATCTCATCATGATATCATCATCATCATATCATCATCATCATCTCATGGTGATATCATCATCATCATCATCTCATCATGATATCATCATCATCATCATCTCATCATGATATAATCATCATGATATCATCATCATGATATCATCATGATATCATCATCATCTCATCATGATATCATCATCATGATATCATCATCATCATCATCATCATCATCTCATGGTGATATCATCATCATCATCTCATCATGATATCATCATCATGATATCATCATCATGATATCATCATCATCATCTTATCATGATATCATCATAACCATCTCATCATGATATAATCATCATGACATCATCTCATCATGATATCATCATCATCATCTCATCATGATAATATCATCATCATCATCATCATCATCATCATCTCATCATGATATCATCATCATCATCTCATCATGATATCATCATCATCTCATCATGATATCATCATCATCTCATCATGATATCATCATCATCACCATCTCATCATTCTATTATCATCATCATCTCATCCTGATATCATCATCATGATATCATCATCATCATCATCATCATCATCATCATCATCATCATCATCATCTCATCATAATATCATCATCATCATCATCATCATCATCATCATCTCATCATGATATCATTATCATCATCTCATCATGATATCATCATCATGATATCATCATCATGATATCATCATCATGATATCATCATCATCATCATCATCATCTCATGATGATATCATCATCATCATCATCATCATCATCATCATCTCATCATGATATCATCATCATGATATCATCATCATCATCTCATCATGATATCATCATCATGATATTATCATCATCTCATCATGATATAATCATCATCTCATCATGATATCATCATCATGATATCATCATCAACATCATCTCATCATGATATCATCATCATGATATCATCATCATCATCATCATCATCATCATCATCATCATCATCATCTCATCATAATATCATCATCATCATCATCATCATCATCATCATCTCATCATGATATCATTATCATCATCTCATCATGATATCATCATCATGATATCATCATCATGATATCATCATCATGATATCATCATCATCATCATCATCATCATCTCATGATGATATCATCATCATCATCATCATCATCATCATCATCATCTCATCATGATATCATCATCATGATATCATCATCATCATCTCATCATGATATCATCATCATGATATTATCATCATCTCATCATGATATAATCATCATCTCATCATGATATCATCATCATGATATCATCATCAACATCATCTCATCATGATATCATCATCATGATATCATCATCATCATCTCATCATGATATCATCATCATGGTATCATCATCATCATCATCATCATCATCTCATCATGATATCATCATCATGATATCATCATCATCTCATCATGATATCATCATCATGATATCATCATCATCATCATCTCATCATGATATCATCATCATGATATCATCATCATCATCTCATCATGATATCATCATCAACATCATCATCATCATCATCATCATCATCATCATCATCATCATCATCACATCATTATATCATCATCATCATCATCATCATCATCTCATCATGATATCATCATCATGATATCATCATCATATCATCATCATCATCATCTCATCCTGATATCATCATCATCGCATCATGATATCATCATCATCATCATCATCATTACCGTCTCATCATGATATCATCATCTCATCATAATATTATCATCATCTCATCATGATATCATCATCATCATTATCTCATCATGATATCATCATCATCATCTCATCATGATATCATCATCATCATCATCATCATCATCATCATCATCATCATCTCATCATGATATCATCATCATCATCTCATCATGATATCATCATCATCTCATCATGATATCATCATCATCATCATCTCATCATGATATCATCATCATCATCTCATCATGATATTATCATCATCTCATCATGATATCATCATCATCATCATCATCATCATCATCTCATCATGATATCATCATCATCATCTCATCATGATACCATCATCATCTTCTCATCATGATATCATCATCATCATCATTATCTCATCATTATATCATCATCATCATCTCATCATGATATCATTATCATCATCATCTCATCATGATATCATCATCATGATATCATCATCATGATATCATCATCATGATATCATCATCATCATCATCATCATCATCATCATCATGATATCATCATCATGATATCATCATCATCATCATCATGATATCATCATCATCATCATCATTTCATCATGATATCATCATCATGATATCATCATCATAATCATCATCTCATCATGATATCATCATCATCATTTCATCATGATATCATCATCATGATATCATCATCATCATCTCATCATGATATCATCATCATCATCATCATCATCTCATCATTATATCATCATCATCATCATCATCTCATCATGATATCATCATCATGATATCATCATCATGATATCATCATCATGATATCATCATCATCATCTCATCATGATATCATCATCATCATCTCATCATGATATCATCATCATCATCATCATCATTACCGTCTCATCATGATATCATCATCTCATCATAATATTATCATCATCTCATCATGATATCATCATCATCATCATCATCATCATCTCATCATGATATCATCATCATCATGATATCATCATCATCATCTCATCATGATATCATCATCATCTCATCATGATATCATCATCAATATCTCATCATGATATCATCATCATCATCATCTCATCATGATATTATCATCATCTCATCATCATCATCATCATCATCATCATCATCATCATCATCATCATCATCTCATCATGATATCATCATCTCATCATGATATCATCATCATCATCATCATCATCATCATCATCATCTCATCATGATATCATCATCATGATATCATCATCATCATCTCATCATGATATCATCATCATGATATTATCATCATCTCATCATGATATAATCATCATCTCATCATGATATCATCATCATGATATCATCATCAACATCATCTCATCATGATATCATCATCATGATATCATCATCATCATCTCATCATGATATCATCATCATGGTATCATCATCATCATCATCATCATCATCTCATCATGATATCATCATCATGATATCATCATCATCTCATCATGATATCATCATCATGATATCATCATCATCATCATCTCATCATGATATCATCATCATGATATCATCATCATCATCATCATCTCATCATGATATCATCATCAACATCATCATCATCATCATCATCATCATCATCATCATCATCACATCATTATATCATCATCATCATCATCATCATCATCAACATCATCTCATCATGATATCATCATCATGATATCATCATCATATCATCATCATCATCATCTCATCCTGATATCATCATCATCGCATCATGATATCATCATCATCATCATCATCATCATTACCGTCTCATCATGATATCATCATCTCATCATAATATTATCATCATCTCATCATGATATCATCATCATCATCATCTCATCATGATATCATCATCATCATCATCATCATCATCATCATCATCATCATCATCATCTCATCATGCTATCATCATCATCATCATCTCATCATGATATCATCATCATCATCTCATCATGATATCATCATCATCTCATCATGATATCATCATCATCATCATCTCATCATGATATCATCATCATCATCTCATCATGATATTATCATCATCTCATCATGATATCATCATCATCATCATCATCATCATCATCATCATCTCATCATGATATCATCATCATCATCTCATCATGATACCATCATCATCTTCTCATCATGATATCATCATCATCATCATTATCTCATCATTATATCATCATCATCATCATCTCATCATGATATCATTATCATCATCATCTCATCATGATATCATCATCATGATATCATCATCATGATATCATCATCATCATCATCATCATCATCATGATATCATCATCATGATATCATCATCATCATCATCATCATCATCATCATCATCATCATCATGATATCTTCATCATCATCATTTCATCATGATATCATCATCATGATATCATCATCATGATATCATCATCATCATCATCATCATCATCATCATCATCATCATCATGATATCATCATCATGATATCATCATCATCATCATCATCATCATCATCATCATCATCATCATCTTCATCATCATCATTTCATCATGATATCATCATCATGATATCATCATCATCATCATCTCATCATGATATCATCATCATCATCATCATCTCCTCATGATATCATCATCATAATCATCATCTCATCATGATATCATCATCATCATTTCATCATGATATCATCATCATGATATCATCATCATCATCTCATCATGATATCATCATCATCATCATCATCATCATCTCATCATTATATCATCATCATCATCATCATCTCATCATGATATCATCATCATGATATCATCATCATGATATCATCATCATGATATCATCATCATCATCTCATCATGATATCATCATCATCATCTCATCATGATATCATCATCATCATCATCATCATTACCGTCTCATCATGATATCATCATCTCATCATAATATTATCATCATCTCATCATGATATCATCATCATCATCATCATCATCATCTCATCATGATATCATCATCATCATCATCATCATCATCATCTCATCATGATATCATCATCATCATCATCTCATCATGATATCATCATCATCTCATCATGATATCATCATCATCTCATCATGATATCATCATCATCACCATCTCATCATTCTATTATCATCATCATCTCATCCTGATATCATCATCATGATATCATCATCATCATCATCATCATCATCATCATCATCATCTCATCATGATATCATCATCATGATATCATCATCATCATCATCTCATGGTGATATCATCATCATCATCATCATCATCTCATCATGATATAATCATCATGATATCATCATCATCATATCATCATGATATCATCATCATCTCATCATGATATCATCATCATGATATCATCATCATCATCTCATGGTGATATCATCATCATCATCATCTCATCATGATATCATCATCATCATCATCTCATCATGATATAATCATCATGATATCATCATCATGATATCATCATGATATCATCATCATCTCATCATGATATCATCATCATGATATCATCATCATCATCATCATCATCATCATCATCATCTCATGGTGATATCATCATCATCATCTCATCATGATATCATCATCATGATATCATCATCATGATATCATCATCATCATCTTATCATGATATCATCATAACCATCTCATCATGATATAATCATCATGACATCATCTCATCATGATATCATCATCATCATCTCATCATGATATCATCATCATCATCATCATCATCATCTCATCATGATATCATCATCATCATCTCATCATGATATCATCATCATCTCATCATGATATCATCATCATCACCATCTCATCATTCTATTATCATCATCA
>JAYKOZ010000024.1:1127500-1140000 GCA_036172795.1 Pelodytes ibericus
CATCATCATCATCTCATCATGATATCATCATCATCATCATCATCATCATCATCATCTCATCATGATATCATCATCATCATCTCATCATGATATCATCATCATCTCATCATGATATCATCATCATCATCATCTCATCATGATATCATCATCATCATCTCATCATGATATTATCATCATCTCATCATGATATCATCATCATCATCATCATCATCATCATCATCTCATCATGATATCATCATCATCATCTCATCATGATACCATCATCATCTTCTCATCATGATATCATCATCATCATCATTATCTCATCATTATATCATCATCATCATCTCATCATGATATCATTATCATCATCATCTCATCATGATATCATCATCATGATATCATCATCATGATATCATCATCATCATCATCATCATCATCATCATCATCATCATCATCATGATATCATCATCATGATATCATCATCATGATATCATCATCATCATCATCATCATCATCATCATCATCATCATCATTTCATCATGATATCATCATCATGATATCATCATCATCATCATCATCATCATCATCATGATATCATCATCATGATATCATCATCATCATCATCATCATCATCATCATCATCATCTTCATCATCATCATTTCATCATGATATCATCATCATGATATCATCATCATCATCATCTCATCATGATATCATCATCATCATCATCATCTCCTCATGATATCATCGTCATAATCATCATCTCATCATGATATCATCATCATCATTTCATCATGATATCATCATCATGATATCATCATCATCATCTCATCATGATATCATCATCATCATCATCATCATCTCATCATTATATCATCATCATCATCATCATCTCATCATGATATCATCATCATGATATCATCATCATGATATCATCATCATGATATCATCATCATCATCTCATCATGATATCATCATCATCATCTCATCATGATATCATCATCATCATCATCATCATTACCGTCTCATCATGATATCATCATCTCATCATAATATTATCATCATCTCATCATGATATCATCATCATCATCATCATCATCATCTCATCATGATATCATCATCATCATGATATCATCATCATCATCTCATCATGATATCATCATCATCTCATCATGATATCATCATCAATATCTCATCATGATATCATCATCATCATCATCTCATCATGATATTATCATCATCTCATCATCATCATCATCATCATCATCATCATCATCATCATCTCATCATGATATCATCATCATCATCATCATCATCATCTCATCATGATATTATCATCATCTCATCATCATCATCATCATCATCATCATCATCATCATCATCATCTCATCATGATATCATCATCATCATCATCATCATCATCATCTCATCATGATATTATCATCATCTCATCATGATATCATCATCATCATCATCTCATCATCATCATCATCATCATCTCATCATGATATCATCATCATCATCATCATCATCATCATCATCATCATCATCATGATATCATCATCATCATCATCTCATCATGATATCATCATCATCATCATCTCATCATGATATCATCATCATCATCTCATCATGATATCATCATCATCATCATCATCTCATCATGATGTCATCATCATCATCATCATCATCATCTCATCATGATATCATCATCATCATCTCATCATGATATCATCATAATGATATCATAATCATCATCTTATCATGATATCATCATCATGATATCATCATCATCATCTCATCATGATATCATCATCATCATCATTATCTCATCATGATATCATCATCATCTCATCATGATATCATTATCATCATCATCTCATCATGATATCATCATCGTCATCATCATCATCATCATCATCATCATCATCATGATATCATCATCATCATCATCATCATCATCATCATCATCACCATCTCATCATGATATTATCATCATCGTCATCCTCATCATCATCATCATCATCATCATCATTTCATCATGATATCATCATCATGATATCATCATCATCATCATCTCATCATGATATCATCATCATCTCATCATGATATCATCATCATCATCATCATCATCTCCTCATGATATCATCATCATAATCATCATCTCATCATGATATCATCATCATCATTTCATCATGATATCATCATCATCATCATCATCATCATCATCATCATAATCATCATCATTATCATCATTTCATCATGATATCATCATCATGATATCATCATGATATCATCATCATGATATCATCATGATATCATCATCATCACCATCTCATCATGCTATCATTATCATCATTTCATCATCATCTCATCATGATATCATCATCATCATCATCATCATCATCATCATCTCATCATGATATCATCATCTCATCATGATATCATCATCATTTCATCATGATATCATCATCATCACAATCTCATCATGCTATCATTATCATCATCTCATCATGATATCATCATCATGATATTATCATCATCATCAGCATCATCTCATCATGATATCATCATCATGATATCATCATCATGATATCATCATCATCTCATCATGATATCATCATCATCATCATCATCATCATCATCTCATCATGATATCATCATCATCATCTCATCATGATATCATCATCATCTCATCATGATATCATCATCATCATCATCTCATCATGATATCATCATCATCATCTCATCATGATATTATCATCATCTCATCATGATATCATCATCATCATCATCATCATCATCATCATCTCATCATGATATCATCATCATCATCTCATCATGATACCATCATCATCTTCTCATCATGATATCATCATCATCATCATTATCTCATCATGATATCATCATCATCATCTCATCATTATATCATTATCATCATCATCTCATCATGATATCATCATCATGATATCATCATCATCATCATCATCATCATCATCATCATCATGATATCATCATCATCATCATCATCATCATCATGATATCTTCATCATCATCATTTCATCATGATATCATCATCATGATATCATCATCATGATATCATCATCATCATCATCATCATCATCATGATATCATCATCATGATATCATCATCATCATCATCATCATCATCATCATCTTCATCATCATCATTTCATCATGATATCATCATCATGATATCATCATCATCATCATCTCATCATGATATCATCATCATCATCATCATCTCCTCATGATATCATCATCATAATCATCATCTCATCATGATATCATCATCATCATTTCATCATGATATCATCATCATGATATCATCATCATCATCTCATCATGATATCATCATCATCATCATCATCATCATCTCATCATTATATCATCATCATCATCATCATCTCATCATGATATCATCATCATGATATCATCATCATGATATCATCATCATGATATCATCATCATCATCTCATCATGATATCATCATCATCATCTCATCATGATATCATCATCATCATCATCATCATTACCGTCTCATCATGATATCATCATCTCATCATAATATTATCATCATCTCATCATGATATCATCATCATCATCATCATCATCTCATCATGATATCATCATCATCATGATATCATCATCATCATCTCATCATGATATCATCATCATCTCATCATGATATCATCATCAATATCTCATCATGATATCATCATCATCATCATCTCATCATGATATTATCATCATCTCATCATCATCATCATCATCATCATCATCATCATCATCATCATCATCATCTCATCATGATATCATCATCATCATCATCATCATCATCTCATCATGATATTATCATCATCTCATCATGATATCATCATCATCATCATCTCATCATGATATCATCATCATCATCTCATCATGATATCATCATCATCATCATCATCATCATCATCATCATCATCATGATATCATCATCATCATCATCTCATCATGATATCATCATCATCATCATCTCATCATGATATCATCATCATCATCTCATCATGATATCATCATCATCATCATCATCTCATCATGATGTCATCATCATCATCATCATCATCATCTCATCATGATATCATCATCATCATCTCATCATGATATCATCATAATGATATCATAATCATCATCTTATCATGATATCATCATCATGATATCATCATCATCATCTCATCATGATATCATCATCATCATCATTATCTCATCATGATATCATCATCATCTCATCATGATATCATTATCATCATCATCTCATCATGATATCATCATCATCATCATCATCATCATCATCATGATATCATCATCATCATCATCATCATCATCATCACCATCTCATCATGATATTATCATCATCGTCATCATCATCATCATCATCATCATCATCATCATCATCATCATCATCATTTCATCATGATATCATCATCATGATATCATCATCATCATCATCTCATCATGATATCATCATCATCATCATCATCATCTCCTCATGATATCATCATCATAATCATCATCTCATCATGATATCATCATCATCATTTCATCATGATATCATCATCATGATATCATCATCATCATCATCATCATCATCATCATCATAATCATCATCATTATCATCATTTCATCATGATATCATCATCATGATATCATCATGATATCATCATCATTTCATCATGATATCATCATCATCACCATCTCATCATGCTATCATTATCATCATTTCATCATCATCTCATCATGATATCATCATCATCATCATCATCATCATCATCATCATCATCATCATCATCATCTCATCATGATATCATCATCTCATCATGATATCATCATCATTTCATCATGATATCATCATCATCACAATCTCATCATGCTATCATTATCATCATCTCATCATGATATCATCATCATGATATTATCATCATCATCATCATCTCATCATGATATCATCATCATGATATCATCATCATGATATCATCATCATCTCATCATTATATCATCATCATCATCATCATCATCTCATCATGATGTAATCATCATGATATCATCATCATCATCATATCATCATGATATCATCATCATCATCTTATCATGATATCATCATCATGATATCATCATCATCATCTCATGGTGATATCATCATCATCTCATCATGATATAATCATCATGATATCATCATCATCATATCATCATGATATCATCATCATCATCATATCATCATGATATCATCATCATCTCATCATGATATCATCATCATGATATCACCATCATCATCTCATGGTGATATCATCATCATCATCATCTCATCATGATATCATCATCATCATCATCTCATCATGATATAATCATCATAATCTCATCATCATCATATCATCATGATATCATCATCATCTCATCATGATAACATCATCATGATATCATCATCATAATCATCTCATGGTGATATCATCATCATCATCATCATCATCATCATCTCATCATGATATCATCATCATGATATCATCATCATGATATCATCATCATGATATCATCATCATCATCTCATCATGATATAATCATCATGACATCATCTCATCATGATATCATCATCATCATCTCATCATCATCATCATCATCATCATCATCATCATCATCATCATCATCATCATCATCTCATCATGATATCATCATCATCATCATCTCATCATGATATCATCATCATCTCATCATGATATCATCATCATCTCATCATGATATCATCATCATCACCATCTCATCATTCTATTATCATCATCATCTCATCATGATATCATCATCATGATATCATCATCATGATATCATCATCATGATATCATCATCATGATATCATCATCATCATCATCATCATCATCATCATCTCATCATGATATCATCATCATCAACATCATCATCATCATCATCATCATCATCATCATCATCATCATCATCATCATCTCATCATGATATCATCATCATCATCATCATCATCATCTCATCATGATATCATTATCATCATCTCATCATGATATCATCATCATGATATCATCATCATGATATCATCATCATCATCAGCATCATCATCATCATCATCATCATCTCATGATGATATCATCATCATGATATCATCATCATGATATCATCATCATGATATCATCATCATGATATCATCATCATCATCATCATCATCATCATCTCATGATGATATCATCATCATCATCATCATCATCATCATCTCATCATGATATCATCATCATGATATCATCATCATCATCATCTCATCATGATATCATCATCATCATCATCATCTCATCATGATATCATCATCATCATCATCATCATCATCATCATCATCATCTCATCATGATATCATCATCATGATATTATCATCATCTCATCATGATATCATCATCTCATCATGATATCATCATCATGATATCATCATCAACATCATCTCATCGTGATATCATCATCATGATATCATCATCATCATCATCATCATCATCTCATCATGATATCATCATCATGGTATCATCATCATCATCATCATCATCATCTCATCATGATATCATCATCATGGTATCATCATCATCATCATCATCATCTCATCATGATATCATCATCATGATATCATCATCATCTCATCATGATATCATCATCATGGTATCATCATCATCATCATCATCATCTCATCATGATATCATCATCATGATATCATCATCATCTCATCATGATATCATCATCATGATATCATCATCATCATCATCATCTCATCATGATATCATCATCATGATATCATCATCATCGTCTCATCATTATATCATCATCATCATCTCATCATGATATCATCATCATCATTTCATCATGATATCATCATCATGATATCATCATCATTTTCACCTCATCATGATATCATCATCCTGATAATATCATCATCATCATCATCATCTCATCATGATATCATCATCTCATCATGATATAATCATCATGATATCATCATCATCATATCATCATGATATCATCATCATGATATCATCATCATCATCATCTCATGGTGATATCATCATCATCATCATCTCATCATGATATAATCATCATGATATCATCATCATCATATCATCATGATATCATCATCATCTCATCATGATATCATCATCATGATATCATCATCATCATCATCTCATGGTGATATCATCATCATCATCTCATCATGATATCAACATCATCATCATCTCATCATGATATAATCATCATGATATCATCATCATGATATCATCATCATGATATCATCATCATCATCTCATGGTGATATTATCATCATCATCATCTCATCATGATATCATCATCATCATCATCTCATCATGATATCATCATAATCATCTCATCATGATATAATCATCATGACATCATCTCATCATGATCTCATCATCATCATCTCATCATGATATCATCATCATCTCATCATGATATCATCATCATCACCATCTCATCATTCTATTATCATCATCATCTCATCCTGATATCATCATCATGATATCATCATCATCATCATCATCATCATCATCATCATCATCATCTCATCATGATATCATCATCATGATATCATCATCATCATCATCTCATGGTGATATCATCATCATCATCATCTCATCATGATATAATCATCATCATATCATCATCATCATATCATCATGATATCATCATCATCTCATCATGATATGATCATCATGATATCATCATCATCATCTCATCATGATATCATCATCATGATATCATCATCATCATCATCTCATGGTGATATCATCATCATCATCATCTCATCATGATATAATCATCATGATATCATCATCATCATATCATCATGATATCATCATCATCTCATCATGATATCATCATCATGATATCATCATCATCATCTCATGGTGATATCATCATCATCATCATCTCATCATGATATCATCATCATCATCATCATCATCATCTCATCATGATATAATCATCATGATATCATCATCATGATATCATCATCATCATCATCTCATCATGATATCATCACCATCATCATCATCATCATCATCATCTCATCATGATATCATTATCATCATCTCATCATGATATCATCATCATGATATCATCATCATGATATCATCATCATCATCATCATCATCATCATCATCATCATCTCATGATGATATCATCATCATCATCATCATCATCATCATCTCATCATGATATCATCATCATGATATCATCATCATCATCATCTCATCATGATATCATCATCATCATCATCATCATCATCTCATCATGATATCATCATCATCATCATCATCATCATCATAATCATCATCATCATCTCATCATGATATCATCATCATGATATTATCATCATCTCATCATGATATCATCATCATCTCATCATGATATCATCATCATGATATCATCATCAACATCATCTCATCATGATATCATCATCATGATATCATCATCATCATCATCATCTCATCATGATATCATCATCATGGTATCATCATCATCATCATCATCTTCATCATCATCTCATCATGATATCATCATCATGATATCATCATCATCTCATCATGATATCATCATCATGATATCATCATCATCATCATCATCTCATCATGATATCATCATCATGATATCATCATCATCGTCTCATCATGATATCATCATCATCATCTCATCATGATGTCATCATCATCATTTCATCATGATATCATCATCATGATATCATCATCATTTTCACCTCATCATGATATCATCATCCTGATAATATCATCATCATCATCATCATCATCTCATCATGATATCATCATCATGATATCATCATCATCGTCTCATCATGATATCATCATCATCATCATCTCATCATGATGTCATCATCATCATTTCATCATTATATCATCATCATGATATCATCATCATTTTCACCTCATCATGATATCATCATCCTGATAATATCATCATCATCATCTCATCATGATATCATCATCATCTCATCATGATATAATCATCATGATATCATCATCATCATCATATCATCATGATATCATCATCATCATCTCATCATGATATCATCATCATCATCATCTCATGGTGATATCATCATCATCATCATCTCATCATGATATAATCATCATGATATCGATATAATCATCATGATATCATCATCATCATATCATCATGATATCATCATCATCTCATCATGATATCATCATCATGATATCATCATCATCATCTCATGGTGATATCATCATCATCATCTCATCATGATATCATCATCATCATCATCTCATCATGATATAATCATCATGATATCATCATCATGATATCATCATCATCTCATCATGATATCATCATCATCATCATCATCATCATCATCTCATGGTGATATCATCATCATCATCATCTCATCATGATATCATCATCATGATATCATCATCATGATATCATCATCATGATATCATCATCATCATCTCATCATGATATCATCATAATCATCTCATCATGATATAATCATCATGACATCATCTCATCATGATATCATCATCTTCATCTCATCATGATATCATCATCATCATCATCATCATCATCATCATCTCATCATGATATCATCATCATCATCATCTCATCATGATATCATCATCATCTCATCATGATATCATCATCATCTCATCCTGATATCATCATCATGATATCATCATCATCATCATCATCATCATCTCATCATGATATCATCATCATGATATCATCATCATCATCATCATCTCATGGTGATATCATCATCATCATCATCTCATCATGATATCATCATCATGATATCATCATCATCATCTCATGGTGATATCATCATCATCATCATCTCATCATGATATCATCATCATCATCATCTCATCATGATATAATCATCATGATATCATCATCATGATATCATCATGATATCATCATCATCTCATCATGATATCATCATCATGATATCATCATCATCATCATCATCTCATGGTGATATCATCATCATCATCTCATCATGATATCATCATCATGATATCATCATCATGATATCATCATCATGATATCATCATCATCATCTTATCATGATATCATCATAATCATCTCATCATGATATAATCATCATGACATCATCTCATCATGATATCATCATCATCATCATCATCATCATCTCATCATGATATCATCATCATCTCATCATGATATCATCATCATCTCATCATGATATCATCATCATCACCATCTCATCATTCTATTATCATCATCATCTCATCCTGATATCATCATCATGATATCATCATCATCATCATCATCATCATCTCATCATGATATCATCATCATCATCATCATCATCATGATATCATCATCATCATCATCATCATCATCATCATCATCATCATGATATCATCATCATGATATCATCATCATGATATCATCATCATCATCATCTCATGATGATATCATCATCATCATCATCATCATCATCATCATCATCATCATCATCATCATCATCTCATCATGATATCATCATCATCATCTCATCATGATATCATCATCATCATCTCATCATGATATAATCATCATGATATCATCATCATCATCATATCATCATGATATCATCATCATCATCTCATCATGATATCATCATCATCATCATCTCATGGTGATATCATCATCATCATCATCTCATCATGATATAATCATCATGATATCGATATAATCATCATGATATCATCATCATCATATCATCATGATATCATCATCATCTCATCATGATATCATCATCATGATATCATCATCATCATCTCATGGTGATATCATCATCATCATCTCATCATGATATCATCATCATCATCATCTCATCATGATATAATCATCATGATATCATCATCATGATATCATCATCATCTCATCATGATATCATCATCATCATCATCATCATCTCATGGTGATATCATCATCATCATCATCTCATCATGATATCATCATCATGATATCATCATCATGATATCATCATCATCATCTCATCATGATATCATCATAATCATCTCATCATGATATAATCATCATGACATCATCTCATCATGATATCATCATCTTCATCTCATCATGATATCATCATCATCATCATCATCATCATCATCTCATCATGATATCATCATCATCATCATCTCATCATGATATCATCATCATCTCATCATGATATCATCATCATCTCATCCTGATATCATCATCATGATATCATCATCATCATCATCATGATCTCATCATGATATCATCATCATGATATCATCATCATCATCATCATCTCATGGTGATATCATCATCATCATCATCTCATCATGATATCATCATCATGATATCATCATCATCATCTCATGGTGATATCATCATCATCATCATCTCATCATGATATCATCATCATCATCATCTCATCATGATATAATCATCATGATATCATCATCATGATATCATCATGATATCATCATCATCTCATCATGATATCATCATCATGATATCATCATCATCATCATCATCATCTCATGGTGATATCATCATCATCATCTCATCATGATATCATCATCATGATATCATCATCATGATATCATCATCATGATATCATCATCATCATCTTATCATGATATCATCATAATCATCTCATCATGATATAATCATCATGACATCATCTCATCATGATATCATCATCATCATCATCATCATCATCATCATCTCATCATGATATCATCATCATCTCATCATGATATCATCATCATCTCATCATGATATCATCATCATCACCATCTCATCATTCTATTATCATCATCATCTCATCCTGATATCATCATCATGATATCATCATCATCATCATCATCATCATCATCATCATCATCATCATCATCATCATCTCATCATGATATCATCATCATCATCATCATCATCATGATATCATCATCATCATCATCATCATCATCATCATCATCATCATCATCATGATATCATCATCATGATATCATCATCATCATCATCTCATGATGATATCATCATCATCATCATCATCATCATCATCATCATCATCATCTCATCATGATATCATCATCATCATCTCATCATGATATCATCATCATCATCTCATCATGATATCATCATCATCATCATCATTATCTCATCATGATATTATCATCATCTCATCATGATATAATCATCATCTCATCATGATATCATCATCATGATATCATCATCAACATCATCTCATCATGATATCATCATCATGATATCATCATCATCATCTCATCATGATATCATCAATATGGTATCATCATCATCATCATCATCATCATCTCATCATGATATCATCATCATGATATCATCATCATCTCATCATGATATCATCATCATGATATCATCATCATCATCATCTCATCATGATATCATCA